>AFRD01000092.1:0-89569 GCA_000222875.2 Periglandula ipomoeae IasaF13
CATCCTGGTTCACTGCCATAAGGTCCAGCATGCGCTTGGTGTTAAGATCTGCATTATCAATTTGCAAAGGCTGAGTGTCAACTTCTAAGCGTGAATATGTTTTCTACTACTTGTATTAGCGTACTCAGTGTGCCAAAAGCTATTAAAGGATGTACTCTGAAAACTGGTAGACCTGACCCGTATGACATTGATATTAGAGGGTGAGCAGAGTACTCGGACTTTGATGCCAGCCAGAGACGCAAGAAAGGCTGCCTCACAAGGGGATCCACCGTCGTCTGAGATGAAGGTATCGTAGTGAAATACCAAGGCGGTGAGCGGATTCTAAAGTACTGCGGCATCTGATGCTGTCAGGCAATTTTCTAATAGGCAGGACAGCGTGTGGCTCTTTTCGGAGCCCTGAGAGCCGCAAATAAAAGTACTCGACGGGACCGTCGTGTTATAAAACAAGCGAGCAGCAGAAAGCGCCAGTTGGCAGTCAGATTCAACAAGATTGGTATTGTTCTCATGCCTGATGGATCCAATAAGCGCATACTGTGCAAAGCTTGTTTGAGGCAGCTGGTTGTCGTAATGCTTCAACGCCGCTGGCGTCAGGAGGGGCGAGTTTGCCAAGCTCTCTGCAGTCTTGCATGTTGCAGAATTTGAGAGCATGCGCAAGTGTCTGTCAATAACGCGAGCATCCTAGTAATCCATAGTTGCATTCAATCGTAAATGAGATTGTCATAAGGCTTTGGACTGAAGTTGCTTGCAAGTCTGGGTCGTTCTCATCAGATATTTGACATCAAACGATTGAGAGGGTCTAAGCAGGTTATATGCGCGGATATACACGTATTCATAGTCACACCGCTTTTTCGTGAAGTCCTTGATATTCCTTGTTGGACAATGTGCCGTAACAATACTTCAACTTCGCTAGCACGATTGGCCTATGCATTGTACAATTTCTGGATTCACGCAATCCTATAAATGTCTAACCCTCCTTCCACCTTTGCCCCCTACTATTCTACGACGGGCTCTCGCCTCCAGCATGAGACAAAGTAGTTGCCTCCACATTTGGCTGAGACCTGCATGCTGCCATCTTCCTGCATCGACATCCCCCGTCTTATCCGGAGGCGTTTCATAGAGAGAAAGTTTAAGTTATATGTATAAGGTCACGCGGGCGAGATTCGGGAATTCACTTTATCACCGTAGTATAATTATGCAAGAGGTGCGCTAGAAAATGCCTTGTATTCTCGTAGGAGTCGATGTGGGCGAAAGTACAATATGGCATCCTCACAAGAAGGGTCTCTAAAGCGCACCTCTCAGTCGATTACAGTTAGGAGGCAAACACATTTCAGAGAGTAGAAAAGAAATGGAAACATACAAAAGTGAGTTTCACTGGCGAATTCCCAAGCATTCGTTGTATTTTATAACATGACTTCTAGGATAGTATTTGTACGACGATTCTGACAAAACTGCAAAGAAAACGAGGAGCGCGAGGAGGGCCGTTCCGTTGCAAGGGCGATTTGTGAAGTAGGCTACCCCACCTGCTGTGAGAGTGGTTCTGAGACGAGACATCTATAAACCACGCTAATACGTGTTTGGTGATTTTAGACTCCTTGGGACGTAATTTCCGGATTGAGGTTAGGGCAATGAAAGATCACCGACAGACGTGCAAGAATACATTGACTGAACTGGTACCGACAATGCATGATTGGTGAGCTTAGCCCACAGCAGACGCTAAACCATGCTTGGGTATTAGATGATCACCACAAGTGTTTGTTCGTCATTCGCACAGGAAGAGGCCGTAACAAGAAGTTAAATTCGTTAAGAATGTCTCCTTCCGTAATGGTCGATCTGCCAAGTTTTCGCTCGCTGTCGATGAACACTGTTGCTCATGGCTACTTCTACTGAACAAAGCAGGATTGCAATGGCCACTGGCCATGTCTTCCGGGATATTAACTTGTTAAAAGCCTGTCTGACGGCGGCTGGAGCTGAAGGGGAAGGTGATGATGGAAACAGAAGACTTGCAATGCTGGGACAGAGTGTCATTAGCCTGGCTGTTGGACGCAGAGCATTCAAAATGTTTCTGAATCGGGGTGAGTACTCTTTTGCACCCTGTGCAACGGTTGGCTAAGTGATGGTCAGAGGCTACAAACAGATTACGAGCTTCATACGAGTCTAAAACAAATCTAGCTGCTGCCGCAGATGCCACAGGCATCGTTCGCTGCATTAAATTATGCAAAAGATCCGGCGCCCCATCGAAGAACGTAAAAAGCCTTGCCGTCAGTGCTATAATAGGGGGAGCATGGCTCGAGTCAGAGTGCTTGTACACGGTGATGAACGTACTTGATCGAATTTAGTATGCTTGCTGCACTTCTATTTCCAATTTAGCAGCTAACGAACTTTAGCCAAATTCCACAGGGCAGTGAAGAAACAATATCTGGATATGTAAACTCAGCTTTCTTAGTGACAACCCCTACTGTTACGACCTCAGCGCGTAGGCTGCAAGAACAGGCCGGCTGCATGAGCCACCCCCACTACGCTGCATGAGTACGGAATAACGTCGGAACGACACGACGGTCGGGGGAAGTGTTCACTCGAGGCTCAGTGAACACCCAGCGACCGTACTTAGACAAGTTCACCAGTTGTTCAGTGAACAACGGGCGAAGACCATAGTATATAGGCACCACCAATTTTCCACCTCTCTAGATAGATAGCTAGCTAGCTCTCAACATGATCATTTACTTGAATATTACGATTCATCTAAATCATCATTTGGTTACGGTCTACGACCCATCACCATACGTGACAATCCAGCGCTCAGAGTGTAGACGCCCTGTAACGCCTGCCAACATAAACCACCGACTAGGTTTATCCCTTGGGAACCAATCACAGCCGTCACACCTACACGGCCAGGACTTGGTTTGGGTGCGATCGATCCAAACACCGATGCAACACTTTCTTTAATCAGCCGGGATATATCCGAAGTCATCACACAGAGTTCATTTTCACCAGGTATTAATTGCATCGATGCCCTCAGAGACTCTGCGATCTGTGGTACAACTTCTTTTGCGGGTATAGGCTGCAATGCCCATGATACTGACACACAAGCACTAGGGGAAGAAATAATTCAGTCTCAAGAATCCGATAAGCCAGCGACAAGTTTACATCGGGTTCATGAAGAAGATTTGGCTGTCGACACTCCACAATCATTATCAAAAAACTCAAAAAGACTTCAAAACCATCAAAGACCGGCACAAGGTTGCTATATTACGAAGGAGAAGTATCGTCGCAAACAGAGCAGAATGCCCAGTTCTCCAAAAGACACTTCGATTCAGAGTCTCGACCGAAAAGTACAGAAAATCTCCCTTAAGAATGGGGGTGTGCTTTTCAGAATGTGTGCGGGACTTTGCAGCACGACCTCCGTGATTGAGCTTCGATATACTATTCAGATACTTAGAGACAGCCATTTTGTCTCATTACCATTTCCTCATGAGATTTTGTCGGCGGAAGATAGATGCCATGTGATTGACAAGGCTGAGAGGACAATCACCAGCTTGACGTTGCTCAGATGGCTGCATGTTCTCAGACTTTGGGAAGAGCACCGACCACCGTCAGCCATTCGTCCAGACTGGGTGAGCTTCAATGGACCGCGTGATCTGGACCCGTCAAAGCCTAAAAGACCAGGCAATCCACGATACCTCGAGGAGTCAGAAGCAGCCAGATCACTTTCTCGGGCCATTCTGCCAGGATCGGAAACAAACAGGCTTAACCATGACACATTCTTGTCGAAAGCTAAAAAGCTAAGAAAGCTTGGTGAACGACTCAATAGATTAAAAGAGCAATTCGGCGATGGGGTTCTTGCGTTAATCTCTTGCTCCGGCCTCGACTCAATTACGCAATCGAGTTTTGTTAGCTCAGACTCAACGTATGTACAGGAATGCTTACGTTGCTGATGCATTCTAATCAAAGAAAAAATTAGGCTTCTAAGTCCGACGGATGCCGAGTTCAAGCGCTTTTTATCGCTTCTTGATGACACTCAGGGTCATATGCTTCGCCGGTTCAGCTCAGCAGCAGGACCTATCGTGAAATGCATTTGGAATGGCACTCTCCACCAATCTGAGCAGTTCCCCCTCGAAAATTTTCCACGGGAGCAAATTCAGGCTTTGGAAGGGGACTCAGACGCGCTTTTATCATGTTTCAGCATCGGAAAATTTCCGAGAGATGACGTTCTGGAAGTCCATGAGCTCCGGAATCCAGCTGGCGACGAAGAGTGATCACGGATGATTTGCATGACATTGCCGGATAGGTAGGCTGTTTTCCTAAGAGGTTAGAACTGCTAAAGTGAAATTTCATATTTGAGTGGTGTTCTTCATGCGCGATGGCCTTAAGTTTTACGATCTACTTCATTTAGTAGAGAATGTTGATGACAGGTTCCAGTATATTTGTGATAATCTATTGTATTTAAAGGGATACACGAAGGAGTTAAGGTTCTCCTCATGATGACTAGTGAGAATTAGTTGCAATGTGCTCTGCAATGACCGCAGCCCGGACTCAAACACAATCAGCATCATCAGATTCAATGGACATTAATGTCACTCACCTGATTCTTTGATGCGCTTTTCACTGGGAGCCTCTGTCCCATGACTCTATATGGGCTTTTAGAAGCCGGGTTAGGTAGTCAGTAGATGCTCCGCAAGAAAACACGTAACCCAAAGCAACACTCCTCATGGGATTGATTCCATACAACGTCTTTCCATTATTTTGGAGATTGGTAGGCGATGTGTACCAATAATCCTATTCTGATAGCCAATATCTAAGAGGATTGATTGTTAGTTTATAGTCGTTGTGGCAGCTTCTAAGCATGCCTGGAAGCAATCATGCTTAGGACTCGCCAAACAGATCATGATACCTTTTTTGACGTTGTCTCCCATACTCCATCTCCATCCATTCAAGAACCATATTCTTCATTTGTGATTCAGCCTCCTGTTTTGTAGAGATTCCCTGCACCGCCCAAGGTGTCTTGGTCCTTGGCTGATCTCCCGCGAATACAACCCTCCCACTAAAGCATTTCGAATATGGGTCTTCTTCAATTTCGAAGGTAGGAATATCTAAACCTAGCTGTGTCGCTTTCTGCGACAATGCTAGGTCGATGGAATGGCTTTTGCTCATGGTATCTCGTCCATTCCTTGACAAAGCAAAATCGCCGGTCCAGTCTCGTTTCGCAGGAATGATGTTTGTGATTGTAGTGATAAAAGCTAGAGCGTGTTTGGCAGCATACTGCTTTGCGTTCTTCGACACCGAAACCCAATATTAATATTGGACGAGGTGAGAACATCGCTTTGTCTGTTCGAGCACATTGGTAGGAAGCACACCTTCTTTGACTGAAATGCCGGCGCTTGCTGTCCCTTCTCAAATCCATATCCCTCACAGGGGAACCTTTTGTCATTCACGACACACACACACACAGCGCCAAAGTGGCTCAAAATGTCCGTCAATCGGCAATCTGAAGGGCCCCGAATCTTCGAAACGTGGATTTCCCAAACCTCGGAATTGTAAAGTCTGTTGCAAGTCGATTTTACGTTATCGTGTAAGAAAAGAAAAATTGACGATTCTTGAAAGAAAGGACGCACCTATTAAGCGGCTTACATAATCGATATCGCCGACAGCTGGTTCGTCATTGAACGAGACGAAGTACGACATGGCTTTGAGCTGTTGTTCCGTCAAAATTACAGCCTGGCTTGTGTCCACTTCGAGCCTTCGCTGCGCATTAGCCCATTCCGCCAGCTCTGCCCAGGGCACACGGATGGCAAGTTTGAAGTCTCTTGATGACATTTAGTTGAGTGTTCAATTCAAAATCTGGGAATGGGTTGAGGATACTGTGCACGCAGCTTGTCCAACATTTATCTGCGACGCTGAGCGGGGTTAGAAGGACGATGGAGACTTCCTGCACTCACTGTATGTTCTCATCATGTGACCTTTTCAAGCGGGTGACTCTATGATCAGAGTGATGATAGGCCTGGAGAATGAAATTCCTAATGGCGAATGTTTGCAAACCAAACAAGCGGATTTAATTCATACAACCAATTTATCCCGGCTGTACTGTATGTACTGTGACAGAAGTGCTGATCCATTTGATGTGGAAACAGAAGAGTGATTTGCAGACCAGTGTAGCTTGGTCAGAGGTCTCGGCATTATTAGGCAAAGGTCTTGACAGCTTGAGCTGGCGCGAGTATTCTAGTCAGCTGTATATCGAATACGACAAATACGTAATGCACAAGCAAAGAAAGCCAAATATATGTGCTGGAAAGACAAGCCTATGTAATGTACATAAACCACGCCAAAAAAAAAATCATCTACGACTCTTTAGCTTTGTGCAGTAACGCACTTGAAGAGCTTCTTTGGTACGTCCCGCGAATTTGTCGCTAAACTGCTTGTGTATTTGTGCCCACGACAGCTCGCGCTCTTTCAATGCTACAATAAGCTCGTCCTCGTCCGTGAACCTTGCTCTGGTGACTGGTCTTCGCTTCGCGGCGCCGGCATGCGTTCTACAGCTTTTGTCAGACTTTTGGCGGAACGTGTGACCGTCTTTCGCGCACCAGCCCCAATCAAACTGTAGCTGAAACGTTGCTCTACCATCCACAATAGTACGCTTCAAAACAACATCCTGTAAGGGCCATTCATCGAACTCTGCTTGCACAACTTCAGTATCGCCGGCGGAAATAGACGACATACTCGATGGGACGAGGCTCCAAGGTCGATGTGCGCTTGCTGAGTGTCCAAAACGATCCCGTTTGTTGGGTGGTTTGCGCCAAACAGAAGGCTTACCGAGTTTGCGGCGCTTCCGTGAGCCCTGTTGAACTGCTTCATCCTCACCGCTGTCCTGAGAATCACTGTCTTCGTTTTCATTATCTGTTACTGAATGTTGATATTCTGTGTCGCTTTGTATACATGAGCTGTCGTGTCCACGTGAATTGGCCCTATCTGGACACTCGAATTCTTCTTTCGAGGGCGTACATCGGTTTCGCCTGCGACTGTAGGGCGATCTCGGCCCTGCCTCTAATTGGCTGTCGATTTCTCCAGATACATTTGGGTCAAGCGCGGAGCCGTCTGGAGACCAAGATGGCGCCGAAGATGAAGCTGTGGACATGTTCATGCCATTGTAGCATGCCATCGGGGACGAAACCATTTGTGTTGACTTCTTGTTAGATGAGAGATTTTTTGGTGACATGTTATCCCGTAGCAATCCTTTCGACATTGATGGTGGTGGTGACGCTGATGTGGGAAACGAACGAGACACGTCGCGCGGGGAGAAAGTTGTAGACGCCGCAGAAGTGACCAGACTTGGACTCCGACGGACTTCTTGGTGGGGTTGCACTGAAGCAGAAGGTGATGCATCGATGCCTTGGTGATACTCATCCTGATCAGAAAAGCCTGGCAGCCTTGTCAGTACCTATAACCGTCTCGAAATCTTATGATACCGCCACGTACCCTCAGAATCCGCATTGGCTGTCTGATTGCCAAAAGATGCTGACAAGGTCGTGATTGATGAGATTTTACTCGGCTGTGTGTGCTCAAAAATATCGATCCCACTTGCAGGATCGCTCAAGTTTGATCTTCCCACGGAGTAAGCGATTTCGTCAGTATCGCCTGGAGGCAGTTCTAGTGGGAAAGAGGCTTCTGCTGATCCTTCTTCGATTTGATTTGTCGGGGTAAAGTCGACGTCCGCATCCCCTGCCACAGACTTTGTCTTAGAGAGGGAATCATATGCATGACCCGAGGTCACTTTCAGACAAACCTCATCGGTGAATGCTCCTAGATCGTCCTCGGATTTGGAAGCAGTATCCGCTGTGACGGACGGAATCGAACCACGGATAAAACTCTTCTGCAGCCCTTTCTCATCGATACCCTCCTCCATATCAGATTCCTCGTCGGAGTAGATATGAATACATTCAAATCCGCCACCTGAGCAACGAATGTATGACTACCTGGCTGTAACGGCGACGCGCATAATGGCTTTCCACCGCCATTTACTGATAGTGGTCTATGCTGCTCGGCAGATCGTGGTTGTTTACCGCCAGTAGACTGGGCTTGAGTGTGCGCTGAAGGGGTCCAAAAGTGTTGACTATCGAGTGAAATAAGAGCTGTCATGATAACAAGATATGAGCACGTCTGCCCAGCGCAACGGTTGAGGCACAAAGGTATTTGTCCGGATGAATACAAGAGATTAGACCGAGGTTTTTATACTTGAAAATGAGCCCAAAGACTCGGTTATCGCGATTTCGTACGATTGCGGCTTGCTCGCCAGCCCAGAAACTCGATCACACCATGATCGGCGTCCCAAAGCTAAGCCTCGTTGCCTCTTGTCTCTCTGTCTGCCAATCGAGAATATGCCTAACCATACCCGCTGAGACACGAATCCAGACTTCTTTCTGGTCCAGGAAATATCGCCGCATAGTATGCATATGCGGCCATGACTGATCACACCGGCCAGCCCGGATCTCCACCGAAGTCGTCCTCATGACCAAGCAGAATCGCCGTAACAATGCATACCTATGCATCACTAGAGGGCGTTGGTCTGGACAGCCAACGCTAAGAAGCCTCCCTTTTCAAAAGTTCCCGTCTCTTCTGCGGATGCAGGCGACGTGTCATCAGTCTGGCTCGGACGACTCGTTGAAGCAAGCGCATCTCCACTTAGGGAATTCCTTCTCTTCGTCATCTCTGATGACGTGTCATTCCACTAGACACTACAGCTGAATTCAGCGCCTCAAATTGTCGGTGAACAGAACGACAGCAAGGGCTATGAGGCATTTTTGCCATTGGAAGAGCTGCATGTAGTCGATGGAGTCAAAGCGCCGTGCCCGAAACCCAAAGATATTCCTGTCTCTGAGTTTAGCATGAAATCAATTAAGCCAGAAAATCGACGATTCGTTGACCGCTTGCAGTGGTGAACAACTTTCTCGAGGAGTGAGTTGAATGTTAACACGAGCAAGTGAAGACAAGCGAGCTCACTGCCCACTACTCATTGATGCTGAGAACTCTTGACCGTAGTGCAATCAGGCTAGAGAAGGAACGTAAGGGGTAAGCCAATAAGCAACGGGGCGGCTTACGGCAAAAGAGCTGTGGAATGAAGCACGGACAGGATGATGGACCGGGATGGCAAGTGGTCTTACGAAAGACAAGGTGTATGTTGAAGGGGACGAAGTCAAGAATATACATCTTGAGCTGTGGTGGGAGCCCTGGGCTATTTATGCTGTCGCGCGAAGTCGTGGGGCGACCATGGCGGCGAGCGCACCTTGTCCGATACGGATGCCCACCATTTCCGGGTGCGGCAGCAGCGCGTTCTGTTTTATTTTTTTTAAAGTATTTTTATTTATTATAGATATTTATATAGCTTTAGTTAAAAAATATATTATAAATAAAAAGAAAAGTAGCTTTAATATAAAGTAGATATATTTTTATAACTTTCTATATAAATTAGCTAATAAAAATAGCTAGTATATCTCTTATATGTACTTTACGCCTGAATTATACATGCGCAAAGTTTGCAACGCTTCGTGGATCACACCCTTAGCCTCTGTCTCTCGACGCTGCTTCGGGCTTTGCCAAACTCCCGCAAGAATCCTCTTCAAGCCTCGGATGAGTGGCTGAACTTGTCTGGCAGACATTCTTATTACCTGACTCCGTTAATGCCAGCCAGACGCACACAAGCGAGCATGTCAGCTACCTAGGTAAGCGGCATTACCGCCGCACCACTCGATTTACAAGCATCGTCCGCTTGCTTGGTCATGTACCCCCCCAATGCACCGACATTTTCCACGCTAGAAAACGTCAACTCCCACGTTGAAGCCACACTCAAGAGGTTGGATAAGCGACCGATGCCAAGGGAACCAGCTGGAAAGGATCTGGTTCATCGAGTATTGGCGCATACCACGACTTCCCCTGATGATGGGTGGACTTCGACAGTCACATTTTTTCAATTTACTTGCCATGATGTGCGCCTGGATTAATCTTGATTGTGCATTGCGCATTGTCGTGCCTTCCCTCTTCGTACGTCAGTCCTCTATCTCATTTTGACGTCAACCATCACAAGTGATCGGAAAGTGCAACGGACAATTGTGGAGCTCTGCCGGCCACTCGCAGGCCACCCGCAGGCCACTTGCACAACAGTCGCGCGGAGCCAGGACCGCCAGCAACGTCATTTTATTTGGAGTCCCGCACAAGGACCTTTCTATTACCAGGAATAATACGACTGGAATAAGTGCGTGGAAGCACAGCTTGAAAGCACAACTTGTGAGAAGAAGCGAGTGTGGTCTGGTGGTGACCAACCTCTCTCCACGCTCCATTCCGCTCACCTGCTTGTCCGCCTATCTGGCATGTCACCCGTCCAGTGTTGTCAATTCTTTGTGCCTTGGACCCTCCCGCATTCGACTCTGGGCCTGGAAGTTCTAAGGTTTGCTTAGCCCGCCTGTCCCTGTTCTGCGATTGCGCGTTCCGTTGCCGCCAGTCCACTCTATTCCCAACCTTGAATTTAGCCCGAGAGAACAAATAGTTGCCATTGCTCCTCTCAACGGCGCCTGCCAGCCCTGCGGTCGTTTGAAGTTCACTTCACGGGTTTCGCTACGTTGGGCACCCATCGCCTGGTTGGACAATCGTTGCATGGTTTAATCGTGCTGGTGGACTAGAGATAGCCTGTCATATGCTGTCCTCCCCACACGCGAAGGGCAGTCTGGGCGCCGAGGCTTCCATCCCAGACCTCAAGCTCCGTCCTGGCTCCCTGGGCCCTATTACGAGTCTCAGTCACAAGATGGGAGATTCTCCCGACTTGCTTCACACCCGTATCGATGCACTCAAACGCAGCGTGACCTGTACCGAGACCAGTTCGGCGCCAGCCACCCTCACAGCACCCTCTGCCAACACCACAGCTCTTCCTAGCCCGGCAGCCTCGGACATTGGCGACGACTATGAGAACCCTCTTGAGTCAAGTTCCAGATGGTATCTCAATGCAAAGGCTCAGGCTGTCCGCTATGCTGCCAGCCTAGGTTTTAGCATCCACAACAGGTCTGACCCCCCAGCGCCATATCCCTCGAGAGAGATCTGGCTGGATTCAACCCTGTCGGCGTATAAAGGGAAGCAAAAGATCAAGGTGGAAATCTGGAATCCGCCACGGATATCTATCGGACCACGTGCCGCTGTAATCAACCTGCATGGTGGAGGATGGATTCTTGGCCAAGGGACAGATGATGCTCGATGGGCAGGTGCGGTGCTTTGCAACGTTGACGCTGTTGTTTTCACCGTCAACTATCGACTGGCACCGAGCTACCCGTTTCCCACGCCCATGGAAGACTGCGTGGATGCTATTGTTCAGATAGCATCGCGGGCATCTGAGTTTGGAATCGATCCAGATCGAATAGTCCTGTCAGGCTTCTCTGCAGGTGCGACAAATGCTCTCACCAGTTGGATTGTCTTGCAAGAGCCATCACGCTGGAACTACAAGCTGCCGAGCCAACCACCGCAAATTCTTGGCTTGGTTCTATACTATCCGACATTAGATGTGACCATCACAAGACCGGGCAAACGCCAACTCTGCACCCGTCCGGAGCGAACTTTGTCCCCCGGACTGACAGACCTTATCGACGCGTCGTATTTCTACCCATCAATTCCCCGAGAGAAACGCACTGACCCTAGAATGTCACCTGGCTTAATGCCGGATGACTTGTTGAAGAAGCTGCCTCATTTCCATATGGTCCTGTGTGAGTACGACATGTTGCTGGCAGAAGGGATTCGATTCGCCGAACGGTTGGAGCAGAACGACATGCCGTTCACTGTTCGCATTGTGGAAGGGGAAGGACACGGATGGGACAAACCACCGCCAATGACACCAAAACCGAGCGTGTTCGTTGAATACGGCAAAGCAACCGATAGCATTGCTCGCTGGCTGGGCCGAGAATGTGAAACGGACAGGGAATCAGTGAGCTCTTTGCGTCTTAGACGGCCGCGATTTAGACGGCCGCGCCATTTTTCTGTCAGATCAAGATCTGTACGGTAATCAGATGCATTGGGCGCGGCCAGATGGCTTAACGTTGTATGATAAAGGAGCATCAATCATGGAGGATCAATTCTGACGGATGCATTGTTAGCATTTGCAGTTAATAACGGTGCAAGAAAATAAGGGACTTATTTGGCTGGTTTTACGGCAAGAAACAGAGGTGTTAGCGAGTACTGGATTTGAGTTCTTTTATAGACAGATTCGTCGTCAATTAAATAGACATAAGAAATAATGCAATGCCAGTCAGATCCCGTAGGATAAACTCATTATTTAACCTCTCTTCACTCGGGCAACCCCCGCAGTCTTACATCGCGAGC
This sequence comes from Periglandula ipomoeae IasaF13, assembly GCA_000222875.2. Taxonomy (NCBI): domain Eukaryota; kingdom Fungi; phylum Ascomycota; class Sordariomycetes; order Hypocreales; family Clavicipitaceae; genus Periglandula; species Periglandula ipomoeae. Next base: position 12,343 of record AFRD01000092.1, read on the forward strand.
AAAATAATCCTTTCGCCACCCCATGAGCTTCAAAAACCACCACGTAAACCATTCCATAGCAACACCGCTCAACCATCCATTCGGCACAGAAGCACGCCACCTCGCCATCGTCTCCTTATAGAGGTCCCGAATGTCCGGTCTCCTCATCGCCTCATACTCGGCAAACATGGTTTCGACGGATCTCGTGTCTCGCCTGGCGAGAATCCGAGCCAACAAGACGCCATTTTCAATAGCAACGCCGGTGCCTTCTCCCTGAGGCGGCATCTAATACAAGCTCAGTTGACTTATTCTCCCCTGCACAAAATGACACCATTGACCAATTGAGGGTAGTCTCCTCCCCGCGCCATTACCGCAATGGGATAAAACGTCGCCAAGCCCGGCATCTTCGGAACGAGGCTTGGACACGGGACCTGGCTGATCCCAAAGCTTGGCTGTGCTTAATCGGAGCATCCAGGTATACCGGACATGGGGGAAAAAATGAGGAAGAAATAAGAACTTACAGCATGTGCCGCATCCCCAATCACAATCGCCCTTCCCTTAAACCAATCCCCTTCCGGCGGAAGCATATACACCGGAAAGAAAAACCACTCCTCGCACAGGTCAATAATCTCTCCTAGGCAGGGTATACTACCGCCCTCAAATGTCTTCTTGATCTTCTTCTTAATACCCTCCTTATCGGACCCGTGTGCGGCCCATCCCTCGCGCGCATCTTCCTTCTCGTCCATGTTATTTACGAATGCGAGGTATAACTTCTCATGAAGGGGCTCGTAGTAGGTTAGAAGGAGGGATTCGCTCCCCTTCGATACGAGCGTAGTATGTCTGATGAGGGGGCTGCCGTCGCTCCGTGTCCATGATTTAACTTTCTCGGAGAGAATGTTGTTTTGGGTGAGGTCTGCGTAGCCGTAGGTGTTGCATTTGCCAGTATGTCTTTTGGCGGGCTGGATCGATGAGGGTTGTTCGGACTTGGGAGTGGATGCCGTTGCAGCCTATTATTATGTTTGATTTGAGGGAGATTGGGGGTGATGTGTTTGCGCTGGTGTATGTTACTTCAATGTTTTCATCGTTGTCGAGTCCATGGTTTTTGATACTCTGTATCTTGGCTCTGTATATGATTTCGATTTGGTAGTCTTGGGATTGCGGTAGCTCATAGATGGTGTCACGCAGTGCTTCGACGAGACGTTGTCGTTGGGCTCGTATGGCATCAACGTCTGGCCACAGGCGACCGAGGAGTCCTCCTGTTCTGTGTGCTACGATTTCGATAGATGATACCTTGGAGGCTTGCGGTCGGAGCTTTGGCCCTGCGCCTAGCCAGTCGAGGTATCGGAGGGCGAGGGGAGTGAGATTCACTGCTCCGCCGAGTGTTTGAACCCTATCGCGCAGTTCTAGAACTGTGATGTGCAATGGTGATGATGGGACTGGGGGTTGTTTTGTGAGAGCGAGAGTGGCTGAAAGACCTGCTGGGCCGGCTCCGACAATGATGATCCGGAAGGGGTCTGCCATGATGGACTTTGGCGAAGGTTGCAAATGAAGTTCAAAGCGTTGATTTACACTGAATTGGAGTGTTGAACTAGGGTGAAATTGGAGTTTGCAACAGGTATGTCTTTAACATGCGAAGAGCCTCGAGCTGTTTGGAGTAGAAGGCAGTTTATTCTGGAAATGCCAAGAAGTTCAAAAAGGGACTTCATATACATATTCACACCGCGTTATGCATGACACAGCTGACGAGCCCTCCCACGCGGCACAATGAAGCCACAGGGCAAAGTACACGACATCTGCTCGGGTTGACGACAGCCAGTGCGAGGAATCCGACGAGCCAATGAAAATGGCCGGTTGCTCACCCGGGCTCTCGTTCTCGGCCTAGTGAGACTTTTTTCATTGGCTTTTTTGGCCGTAATTGTCTCTGCTTTGCGTCGCATTGATTGGTGGTGGAATGAGGACGGGATAGCGGCACAGGCTAAGCCCTTCAGCTGGGCGCCACCGAATTGCAGACTTGCCGCGTTGGATCTGGAGACGTAGGACCCTTGTTTTGGTGCCTTGGTTTGTCAATGAACGGGTTAAGCACGGCGTTAGAAAACAAGTGAGATGTTGCGACGTTTTGTTCTCGTTCCATCGTCTCTTATTTCGGCAATATACTGTCGAGTCACTGGCTCATTCATACCGTCGACTGCCACCCTTGTTCAATATCAGCAACTAATACAAGTCTATAAAAGGCTGAATCTGGCTTCTCAGTCTCCGATCGGGCTCATTGTGTGTTTGCAACACTGACATAGGCGACGCAATGTCTCCAAGCTAATGGTTCCTGAGCGGCCCCGGCTTTCTGGGACCGACAACGAAGCATAGTCACAGAGGTTGTCAAAGAGATTGCACGCTTTATGTCCTAGAGACACAATCTCGGCCTTTGCTTCGAGCTCCAAGAGCAGTAAGCGGCTACGTTGCCGTGTCATGTTCTGTAGGTAGCAAGCTATGGCATTGTTGCTAAGATGTATCTCAAAATGTACCTCTTCACAAAAAGAGTCAATCGACAAAACATAAGATGGCAAATGATTGTTTCGTCCTTCATCCATCAAGAGCCTCAATCGATTAATTGAGTCGTGCTCATTCTTGGTCTTTGCATTTATATCATTACATTGCCTATGTATCAGGTGAGCGGCAAAGAACGATATGTCATTCAAAAGTCGATGTGGCGCTCTCACTTTGAAAGAGACGGTGGACGACAAATGCTCTCTAAACATGACCTGATGCGGGAGCTTCGCTATTCGTCATCATCCAAGGCATTCTGTACGTGAAAGACCAATTGCATTGACTGTTGATGAAGGAGTATTGATCGACCAAACTGTAGCTTGGACTGCGGAAAGCAAGGATAGAAGCCGTGCTCAAGGATGTGGAGGTTAGCGGACTGAAGAGTATGACCTTGCGACATGGCTGTGAGTGGATTCCATGTTTTACAATGACTGCTGATAAAAGACCCCGGTTCACATTGCCAATTGACAACATCGTCCGACAATTATATTTGCTGCCATGTTCACTATCACACTGTGGCCTTCAGGCTGAAAGGAGACATGGCAGTCGCGTGACACCAGCACGATCAAGTACAATATAAATTTTCGTATATCGTAAAATCTGTCAGAACATGATATGGTTCCGTTTCTATCCGCGTTTTTGACCCCAATCACCACTTAGCCTCCTTTCTCTCAAGGAAGCCCTTCAAGATGGCAACAATCTTCTCCAAAGCCTTCAGGTAGACGCGCAGCTCCTCCTGGACCTTGGCCTCGTCCGAGCCGAGCTTGGCGTAAAAGTCCTTGCGGTAAGGGCAGGCGCTCATGGCGGCGCTGAAGACAGGCTTGACGAGGAAGCTGTGGTGAGGCTTGAGGGTCTGGCCGTAGGCGCCGCGGAAGGAGTCGGAGAGTTCCTCTGAGGCCTTGGCAAGGTTGGAGCTCAGGGCGATGCTGGTGAATTCGAGGCCACTGCGTTCAATCACATACCATATTAGCTTACAAATTTCATCATTCTTGATTCAACATATGCATGGAGTGATGTGTCGAGTAAATTGAGGTTGTTGGGAAACACTAACCGAACTAGCCAGAGGAGACCCTCGGTGGCGGTGTGCTTCTTGGTCTTGAGCTCGTTTCGGCAGAGGTCCTGGATGTTCTCGGATTCGGCGGGGGCGGCGAGCTGTCTGTCACGCAATTCCTGCAATCCATGTTAGATATACAAGGAGTCCAGATCGACCTGCTGAGGAGAATCATTCGTGGGGAGCTTACCTTGACGTTGCCGAGCATGTCGGACTTGACAGGGGAGAAGGCAACCGAGCCCATGACATCTGTGATATGGAACAAAACGTTAGTTTTCACTTCGCTGTCAATTGCTTAAAGGGACGGGCAACATACCAAACATGGTGGTCAAGGACTCGGCAGCATCGAGGAACTGAGTAGTAGCAATGGCATTGCCCTTGTCGGCATCGATGGGGACATCGACAAAGGACTGTCTGAAGGTCTGCACAATGGTGCCACCGGGAGAGATAACGGGAGCCGACATGCTGGGATGTTCTTCGTCTTGGAGCTAGTTGGTGTTTCTATAGCAAGTTGTTCAAGCGGAAAGAGCTGGACTCAACACCCTTAGATGTGGTGGATAATCGGTGGCGGTCAAGCTGTCCTCAGAGGTCTGGCAGGTACGCAGCACGAGTCTGGTGGGGTTCAAGGGTAGAGCTGGGCGAACAAGGAGCACGCGGTGCGGGGCTCCAGGAGTGAGACGAGGGGTTGGTTCAATAATAGTGACAGACAAGAGGAGAGGAGACGCGGCCAAGGAGGGGTTGACGAAGCTTGGTGGCTTCAATTGATGCCAGGACAAAACGTGTCTTTGTTCTCATCTCGTTCCTTCTGCGATAAATTGAGGGGGAAAAAAATAGGTATGCTTTATTCAGCTTGTAGTTTATGCAATGTTTGATATGGCAGGACCTTGTAATTCGATACCTTGCTCTGAATCTGAAGTGCGAGCTTTGAGCATGTGGCAGCTTTTCCCAGGCGCCCATGACTCCAAGGATGCTATTTTCCATTGCATCGAAGGCAGAGTCGTGCAAAATGCAATGATCCCAGGCTTCTGGCTTTACTTTATCAACTAAGATATGGATTTCCAACTTTCTCAAAATGTCCGACACTGCCAATAGATGGGCTAGTCAGCCAGTTTTAACAGCGTCTGCGTCGAGTCCAGGTTCGCGCGCCGCCAAGGCTGTGGAGCTCCGAAAGGCAACGCTCGATCGAGCTTTGACAGCAAATCCGAATTCTAAGACATTTCCAGAAGGGTTGCTTCTTTTTGGATATCGTAGACCGCGACGCAATGCCAAGGTTGTTCGAATATCCCAACATATTATATTCGTTTACTATATTGCAAGCAGTGCCCGACACAGCACCTGGCGAAATTTTACAACCTTTTAATTTTCGGACGTTCTCTTCCCGCGATATCTTGGTGCTGATGAACCTTGCAAACCTGCATCGTCCTGTTTTCTGAATCGAAAAACTTGCCCTGCCGCGTGACCAGTCTCATACTGACAGAACTTGCTTGCTTGAATACATTGTCATACGACCCCAGCCAGGATTCTCAATTCATGGCCCTGGTGTGCCATGTGTCTTCTCCAAACTGCAGACACCAAACCAGTTGGTGACCCATGGCAGCAGGATGCCCACTGACGTCACAGCCTGCAGCAAAGCGTTGCAAATTCAGCTTCGCCTCGTGTGAATTGTGGTGGCACCAACCTCTCGGCGGATGCACGCGAACAGCAGGACAGCGCGGATCACTGACTGAGCGCTGCTGTTACGATTAATGCTGGTCACCTTCTCCTTTCTGCCGTTGGTCCAGCAAGCACCTAGCGAAGACACTGGAGATTTCCGAAGCTGCCGATGCGCGCGATCAGTGTCTCCGACCAGACCATCAATGCTGACCCCCTGCTAGATCCAGTCGTGCCCGTCAATCTGATGCGCGCTAGCTTGGAAGTTGGAAGGCGGGGACTCCAGCCGACGATTCAAGGCAGATTTTAGTGCCACGCTTTCGTCCTCTGATTACGTCGGTTCTCCAACATCGCGTCACTGGCTCCTGGGACAGCTGAACCCTCGTCAATTGAGTAGATCAGGCTGGGACTGGCCATTATTTTGCAATTATATGCGGCTGACATCTCCAATCTTTTGTGGCACATAAACTATTGATTAAAGCTTAAAACCGACGGACATCAACATTGACGAGAGCCGCCCGCATTCCTGCTCACTTGGCACCCGAATCAATCGACAAAATCACCCCACTTTCTAGAGTTGCTAGTTCAGCCTGCTCGTGATTGTGCTTGTGCTTGTGCGACCTCTGACGCTAGAACACTCTGTACCTGCTCACCCAAAGTCTGCATTCTCTCTCCTACACCAGTTTTACTCGTTGGCCCATTTTGCTGTTCATCCTCTGCGTACATGACTTCGCAGAAATCGGATCATCGGTACTCCTGCATCCGTCTACCCTCTGATCGTCCAACGTGACGCGCGACACATTTTCACACGGATAGCTTGTTGCAAAGATGTCTAAGACCGGAGAAGTGTCTGAGAATAAGGCTTCGCTGGGGAAGGAGGGAAGCTCCGGTAGTCATAGCGGCTTCTCGGGCTTTATGGATGATCTCAAAGAGAAATTGAGTGACTCCAAGCTACATGATGCCAAGGTTGCTCTCATTCACAAGAAGTGAGTCCTCGCTCGCCGCTTCACCTGACGTGGAACACTTGTAGTACAGCAAGTGGAAAAGTTGCAGATGGCAGCTGCTAACAATTGTTTTTTTTTTTTTTTTTGTTCAGGCATCAAATCGGAAAATTCGGAAATTTGGTATGCTGAACCATTCAACGCTGTTGTTGGCCAACTTAATTCTGCCATTGTGACATTCACCATGCTGAATATCAACTGATTCAATGACAGTTCAACAAAGACCACCGTCATGATGAGGAACACGAACAGCGTTGTGACGAAAAACGCACAGCAATCTGCCAATCTCATCGATTCGAATAATTCTTCCCCGAGCGTGATGGCAATCTGATCAAGTGGTACGTCGATGGCTGCGACTACTTTTGGGCCGTCTCGGTTGCACTAGAGCAAGCCCAGGAATCCATCTACATTTGCGACTGGTGGCTGTCCCCAGAACTATTCCTGCGTCGCCCAGCATACCATAAGCAGGACTATCGACTGGATCAGATTCTCAAAAGAAGAGCTGAAGCTGGTGTCAAGATCTATGTCAGCGTATACAAGGAAGTTGAGGCTGCTTTGACTTGCAACTCTCGTCATACGAAACATGCGCTCGACGCGCTTTGCCCAGAGGGCACACCTGGCCATGGAAACATTCGTGTCATGAGACATCCAGATCATAATGTGTTCGAAAATGCTGCCGACATGACTATGTACTGGGCTCATCACGAGAAATTCATCGTCATTGACTACGCCATGGCTTTCATTGGTGGTCTGGATTTATGTTTTGGCCGTTGGGACGCTCGCCAACACCCACTCTCTGATGTCCACCCAGAAGGTGTTTCCGAGGAAATCTGGCCAGGGCAAGACTTCAACAACAACCGAATCATGGACTTCCAGAAAGTGCAGGATTGGGAGCAGAACGAACTGAGTAAGGCTGAGTATGGTCGTATGCCGTGGCATGATGTCTCGATGGCGGTCATCGGTCCTTGTGTCTACGACATTGCAGAGCACTTTGTCCTGCGATGGAATTTTGTCAAGCGCGACAAGTATATAAGAGACAAGCGATACGACTGGATCGTGTTAGAGGGCCGCGAGGGCGAGGATGAGGATCTGGTTGGTGTCCAACGGCCTAAGCATCCTGTGGGCGAATATCTTAAGCATCCTTTGACTCCCCTCAACACGAAGAATCTGGACAACCGTGGCACCATCCGGGCGCAAGTCGTACGATCGAGTGCCGATTAGTCTAGCGGTATTCTTAAAGATCACACGATTCAGAATGCCTATAGCGAGATCATTCGCAAAGCTGAGCACTTCGTTTATATCGAGAATCAGTTCTTCATTACTGCAACAGGCGACCAGCAATCTCCTATTCACAACACGATCGGGCTTGCGATGGTGGAGGCAGTTGTACGTGCAGCCAAGGAGGGCCGCAAATTTCGCATCATCATCATCATTCCTGCTATTCCCGGGTTTGCTGGTGATCTCCGCGAGAATGCCGCTTCTGGTACTCGTGCTATCATGGACTATCAGTACAAGTCCATTTGCCGAGGCGAGAACTCCATCTTTGGCCAAATTAAGAAGCAAGGTGTTGATCCAACACAACACACCTTCTTCAATTTGCGATCTTATGACCGTCTGAACAAGACTTACGCCATCTGTGAAGCCGAGAAGAAGACCGGAATCAGCTACCAACAAGTTCAGCGAGCCGAAGCTGAAGAAATCATGGCTAGCGGAGTCCATGGTTATGACAGCAGCAGCTCTGATGACGAAGGACCTAGCCGCTTCCATGACATTCACCATATCAGGCGTGACAACCGCAAGCAAGAAAGAGAGAAGAGGCAAGCGAACATGTCAAGCAAGCAGAAGAAGGCTGCAGAGGATGCTAAGCTTGCGCGAGAAATATTCGAAAAAGAGAAACCGCAAGAGGAAGTCATCTCTGCAGCATCGGTAGCCCACCATGCCATGAAGGTGGAGAGCTCTTTGCAGGATGAGCCCTGGGACAACCACGAAAACGAAGAATCGGAGATCAAGAACTGGATTCAGGAAGAGCTGTACGTTCATTCAAAGCTTCTGATTACGGACGACCGAATTGTCATTTGCGGTTCCAGCAACTTGAACGACAGAAGCCAGCTCGGCGACCATGACAGCGAGCCTCAGCATCGTCATGGAGGATGCTCGCAAGATCCAGACGACCATGGACGGCAAACCATATGAAGCAGGCTATCATGCCGCTACTCTACGTCGCTTCCTGTGGCGTGAGCATCTCGGCTTGCTGCCACCGCAGGAGCTGGATGCCAAGGACGATATCAACGCTCAACCACCCACCGTCAATCCCGAGAACGACATCTTCGACAAGGACTAATCCTGGGACTTTGTGGCTGATCCGTTGTCGGACCAGCTCTGGGATACTTGGATGGGCAATGCACTGAAGAATACTAAGATTTTCCGAAATGTGTTCCACGCAGATCCCGATGATCACAGTAAGTTCACTTCTTGAACATTCTTTCCAAGACCACCACTAATGATCTCTAGTCAAAAATTTCGACGATTACGATCGCTACCTCCCGCCCAAGGGCGTCAAAGCTGGCCACATTTACGACCAATTCATGCCACCTGAGGAAGCGCGAGCCAAATTGTCTCAAGTCAAAGGTCACTTGGTGTGCATGCCCATACAGTTCCTGGAGGGTGCGGAGATGGCGGAGAGAGGATTGCAGGTCAATTCTTGGACGGAGAGTGTGTATACTTGAGGTTGTGCATCATGATGTCCGCGGGAGGGCTTTGAAATTCGACTCTACATAGTTTGATGATATGTCTATTTATGCATCTTGTGCGCCAAGCTCGACTTTGAGAGATATATGTGTAAGTGCCACGGCTGGAAATCATATGACTTTCTTCTCCGCAAATGCGTTGCATTGAGGTTGTGAATGAGCGTCGATGCAGGAAAACCAGCTTGCAGTCGTCTCGCCCTCCACGCAAAGGAAATACGCATGATTCACATAAGTCAAAGATCGACAGACGTCCAAGGACAAATAACAGCCGAAAACGAGCATACCTCCCGTCACACAAGCCCGGCCAGCCCGGCCAAACAGCCTGCCGGGCCGTGGCGCGAAAAGGCAGCTTTCAAGCGCCGGGGCGAGCCAATCGTCGTGGAGAAGAGGGATTTACCGGGGGTAGCATGTCTTGTCACCTGCATGATGGATAGAGGCCTAGGTTGGTGCGAGCATAGTGTCCTAGGATTACGAAGCGAATTGGACCTTATTTGTGCGATTTGTTTTCGAAGCTGGGGGGATATGAGATTGACGGCAGTTGTGGCTGGTGTTGGTAGTTTGCATCTGCCGGCCGTTGGGTCGTGAATTTGTGCCTGGGATTATGAATGGGCTGTTGGCTGTGCTTTCGATGGCGAGCATTGTGGCGTCCAATGCTGTTCGGTTTAGGATGCGATGGCCTGTTATTTGATATTGGGATGACGAAGAGGCAGATTGATGTGAAATACGGAAGCTCTGAGTGTTTATTTGTTAGAATAGCTATGGGTGAAGCGGTCGAGATGTCGTGAGCAGATTATTCCACGTGCATTTTGTATCCAAACGCCAGCTGCCCCTTTGGGAAAGCCAGCCCAACTTGACAGCCCACGTTGCGTCTGGCTGCGTCGACGTTAGCATACCTCCCTAGGCAGCATCAGGCTGGACCAGTCTGCCCGGCGGCTACAGCACCCCCTTGGGAGCTGAGATGTCAACAGGTCGAACCGTGTGGTGGGGGAAGCGTTTTCTGGCGTTTCGATGTCTCGATGTTCCTTGACGCTGGGCAAATGGCACGCGCACCCCAGCCGCCACCCGCCGTGTATGCGCCGGCACTAAGAGGTTCCAGATTATGGACCTGGTCTTCCTAGGTGGCATCAAGCCGGGTTTTCTGGCTCCTTTATCCAGGGCGTGTAAACGAGTGAGAAAGAAACAAGAACGGCTTGTGAAGGAAATTGAAACTCGCTGAGGGTCTTCAGGCTCCAACATTGACCGTCCCGCATCGAATGGTTGCTTGCTGGGTGCTGCGTCATAAGCCAGGGTCAGAGCCCACCAGTGACAACGACAGCGACAACGGTAGAGGCAGAGACAGAGGCAGTGACAACCGCCCGCCGCCCTCAGGGAGAGAGCTCTAAGCTCACCCAGGACCTAGGCCATCAAGGACCCCGCTTCCGCTTCGACGTCCTCGACGTCGTTTGTGCCCGTCCATCCACGTCCGCCGAGCTCCCCTCCGTTGGACAAACCTACGTTTCGGCTAGGGTCTCGCTACGAGTCTTGCTTGTATCACGGCCGACTCTCGAGCTATTTCTTTTTTTGCTTTTCATCGGACAAAGAAGCTCGCATCCAAGCTCGAATCCTACGACCTACTCGCACACCAGTCCGCCCGTCCCAGCTCATCCCGCACACCCCATCCTATCTGCACATCATCCCGTCGGTCGCCTCTTTCCACGACGCCACGAGCTTTGGCTGGCCGCATAAAAGGCGACCTCCCGATCCCCTTTCAGCTTCTAGTCCCCATACTACTCGCCCGGCCTGAACATCCGTTGCTCGAAGGTCATATTGCAGCGCAGCTTGGCAGGACAGCGTTTGCTGCCGTAGCTTGCTGATGCTCCCGTAGCTCGTCTATCTTGCGTCTGCACCTCTTGTTCCTGCATACGTCTTGTCCCGGGAACCGACACCCGGCCGTTGTGGCCTTCTTCCTTCTGTCGGATTTAACGAGTCACGGCTCCAGCTTGCATATACTTTATTCCCATTGTCGAACGAGACGTGCCAGAAACATAGCTGCGCAAGTTCCGGCCCCGGTCATCCCACCACCCCGCGGTCGAACGACACGGCAACATGCCTCAGTCTCCGATGATATCGGTGCCTCTGAAGGCTACCAACGAAATCGACTGGATTGCACCGCTGAAGAGCTACATACGAGAAAGCTACGGAGACGACCCCGAGCACTATGCCGAGGAATGTGCTACCTTGAACCGGTTACGGCAGGATATGCGAGGCGCGGGTAAGGAGAGCACGTCGGGACGAGATATGCTGTATCGGTACTACGGCCAGTTGGAGCTTCTCGACCTCCGGTTCCCTGTCGACGAACAACACATCAAGATAGCATTCACCTGGTAGGAACGACACCTTATCATTGATTTGAAGCGACGTGCGTTTAGGTCCACGGGGCACCATCTTGCTAACGCTCTACTTTCCGAATAGGTTTGACGCTTTCACCCATAAACCGACCACACAATACTCTCTCGCATTTGAAAAAGCCTCCGTCATTTTCAACATCTCGGCCGTCTTGTCTTGCTATGCTGCTTTCCAGAACCGAGGAGAGGAGTCGCCTCTCAAGGTCGCCTATCACTCTTTCCAAGCCTCGGCCGGCATGTACACCTACATCAACGAGAACTTTCTCCACGCGCCGTCTTTCGATCTTAGTCGAGAAACGGTCAAGACTTTGATCAGTGTCATGCTTGCGCAAGCCCAGGAGGTGTTTCTTGAAAAACAAATCGCTGATCAAAAGAAGGTTGGATTGCTAGCGAAGCTGGCATCACAAGCGGGCTACTTGTACGGACAGGCGATTGAGGGAGTGCAAGATAATGTCAACAGAGCCATATTTGAGAAGGTGTGGTTGACCATGGTGCAGGTATGTGTAATTGGACAGTGACTTGCCGAGTCGCTTTGAATCAGACCTCCGCCACATGAGGATATACTAACCTGGGTTTGGGGAATAGATCAAGTCCAACCTACTCAACTCAATGGCCCAATACTATCAAGGAGTCGCTGATGACGAATCAAACCAACACGGCATCGCTGTTGCTCGCCTACAGGTAGCAGAAACACTGGCGAAAGAAGCCGAACGATTGTCGCGGAACTTTCCCTCCTCGGTGCCCGCCAATTCAAATCTAAGTGCAGAATGTGGTGGTTTGTTGCAGGAAATGTCAAAAAGACAGCTGTCGACTGTCCAAGATAAGCTGCGGGAGGCTCTCAAGGACAACGACTTCATCTACCACCAGACAGTTCCTGCTGAAGCTAGTCTCACGCCAATTGCGAAGCTTCCCGCATCAAAGCCTATCCCTGTGAGCGAACTTTATGCTGGTCAAGACATGCAGCGAATCACTGGGCCAGACCTGTTCGCTAAGATTGTCTCAATGGCTGTAACTGAATCAGCGAGTCTGTACGACGAAGAGAAGGCGAAGTTGATTCGAGCGGAGACCGAGAGAGTTGATACGGCAAACGGAGAAATGGCAGCCAGTCTGGATTACTTGCGGTTGCCTGGGGCGTTGCAAGTGTTGAAGGGAGGCTTCGATCAAGACATTATACCTGACGAGGACTTCCGACAATGGTGTAGTGATGTCGCTGACCACGAGAATCCTGCCGAAATTTTTGACTTTTTGCGGAAAGAGAAGGAATCGATCGTCTCAACACTGGACAGTAGCTCAAAGCAATTAGACATTGAGGAGAGTGTTTGTGAGAAGATGCGGTCAAAGTATGAAAGTGAGTGGAGCCAGCAACCAAGTTCTCGCTTGACTTCGACATTACGATCAGACATCCGAAACTACCGAGAGGCGTTGGACGAGGCGATGAGGAGTGACAGTCAGTTGGCGACAAAATTACGACAAAATGAGGTCGAATTTGATGAAATGCGTCGCGCGGCTCAAGAGGGCGAGGTGGACCAGTTGTTCCAGAAAGCTGTCGCTCACGCGCGTGCCAGGAGCAGTCATGTGTCAAGCCCGTCAAATGTTGAGCCAAACCTGTTGGATGCCGACTTTGGAGAGAGTGGGCCGAGTGTCATGGACCAAGTGAATCGAGTCGAGGAGATTTTAAAGAAACTCAATCTCATCAAGCGCGAGCGCAACCAGGTCCTGAAAGACCTGAAGGAAAAGGTGAGCCTCACAGTGCCATGTCGCTCATCGTAAATATGACAGTTGAAGTGTTGAATACTAAAGCTTTCCTAGGTGCACAATGACGATATTTCACAAGTGTTGATCTTGAACAAGAAATCCATACCAAACTACGAGAGCCAATTATTTGAGCAGGAGCTGGAGAAGTTTCGGCCACACCAAAATCGCCTGTTGCAGGCTAATCACAAGCAATCCCAGCTGATGAAGGAGCTGACATCTACGTTCAACACTCTTTTGCAGGACAAGCGGGTGAGATCGGAGCAGAGCAAGTATGAGACCATCCAACGGCAGCGATCATCCGTCATCAACAAATACAAGCGAGCATACCAGGAGTTCCTGGACTTAGAAGCGGGGCTGCAAAGCGCAAAGAACTGGTACTTCGAAATGCGGGAGACGGTCGGAAGTCTGGAGAAGAACGTAGAGACATTCGTGAACAATCGAAGGGCAGAGGGCGCTCAGCTGCTCAATCAAATCGAGCAGGAAAAGGCCGCAAGTAAGAGCTCGCAGGCAGAGCTGGAGCGAGAACGACTTCGAGGGCTTATGGAGCGCATGTCTATGGAACCAGCCAAGACCACGCCGCAGCCAACAACGTCTGGGCGACCTACGCCGGCGCCGTTGTTCCAACCAGGACAAGCGCCGCGATACCCGCAGACCAACTTCCAAGGTCAATATCAAGTACCGACCTCGCCACCTCCAAACCAAGCCAGATACCCAGGCTACTCGAGCCCGCCCCCTCAAAGCACCTTCTCTCCACCAATGTACAACCCATCTCAATACGGCCGTACTCCTGGACCAACATCACCTCCCCCCAACCAAACTTCTTTTGGTGTAAGCTGCATGCCACAATCACCGCCTCCGAATCAGACATCCTTTGGACAAACTCATCAGCACCAACCACACCAGACATATGGCAACCACGGCGCAGCCCAAACGCAACAACAACAGCAACAGCCTGGCTACGTGCCACCTGGGTTTGTACCCCCGCCACCTCCGCCTGGTCCTCCACCCCTGGGTCCCCAGCAGACGTTCCATTATGATCATCAGGGATACGAGAACCAAGGACAGGGGCATAATACTCAACCACGATCTGCGCAGCCGCAACAACCTCATGATCCATGGGCGGGCCTGAATTCATGGAAATAACAAGAGTTGGTTCGGTCCAAAAGCGTACGTGTTCGATGAGGCGTGGGTGAGAATGTGAGTCTGGTATGTGGATGGGACTTATGTAGCATTGTCGTTTAAGATACTGTGTAAAAGTACCACTTGTCAGTCAAGTTTCAACCGGAGCCGATTCATTACCCTGTCGTAGATAAAGTGTTGCTTGACTGGATGTGACACAAAATGTGTGACTTCAAAGGTGCTTTTCTGTGGTGCAATGTACCTAGAACATTGGTTCGTGGCAAGTCACACGTCAGTGGGTATTGCATGATTCTTTTGCCCCTTGGCTCGCACAAGAAGTCTTCAAGTGCTGTGGAGTCTCAGGCTCACGGACTGTTGGTTGCTGTTGGTTCTTTGACGACTTTCTTTCAAGTCTGATTATGCGACCAGCATTCGTAGAAAACGTTCGTGTGCCCATGCGTTGTCAAAGCGTCTTGACGCGCTCTTCGCACTTGGCGCTTTGATCTTATCGTGTCCTGATACAGTATAGGTCTGTGCCGCGGCGTGTTTGTTCTGATTATAGAGTGTCGATTTCGCGAGTCAAGCTTTGTATGTTCTTTCCAAGATGACAAGCCGGTTGATTTGTGAGTTATGTAAACGTTGCGATGCAGCCAGCACTAGGCTGCGATTTCTGCATGTCATATTAAGGCCCGGTGCAGATGTGAGTTCTGATGAGGTTAGTTTCACAACTATGCACAACAGAGATTATTATCAATTGTAGATGTCTATGTAAACTGTATTCAACCAAGTCAAAAGCAAAGTAACACACCCATCATCCAAATCGGCAAAATCACACAAATCAAACCATTCCTTCCTCTCAGCGACTTTAGTGCCAGTCCTGGAAGATCTTCCAACAAACCCAGAACAAGAAATGTCCCCATACCCCATTTGCATACTGATCATGACAACCTTCGCTATTTTCCCACTGCCGAACAACCTTCCAAGCCTCTTCACAGTTTTTGAGATTGCAATCAGGACAGCTGTAGACACCGGAACCATCATAGTTCTGAAGTTCAAAGAACTTCTGCACCGCGAGGCCCTTTTTTCTGGAATTCATCTGCCAATACGCCCAAGCGCTTTTTAGTAATTCCAGATGAGCAACTCCCCGATTCCCAGTGCTTCACTCTTTCGGCCTCTGATGTGAATTCTTCAACGCAACTTGGACACACAATAACATATTTCTCCTCGAGGGGATCCTTGCTGAAAGATATGATATTTGTCGCGTCGCCTAGGTATCTACACGCCAAAAATGGCATGAAACTGAAAAAGACACGCTTAGGCGACGGGCGGCCGTTCGTTTTCTTCAGGATCTCCTTCTTTTGTTTGTCTGTCAGTTTTTGTTGGTCGGCCCGCGATTTCAATAACTTGGCAGCGCGGTCATCACCGTGCTCCGTAGCACGATGTTCAAAGAGCGCCGTCCAGCTCTCCACTTCGGCTTCGCCGCAATCAACGCATCTCGGATGAGTAATTGCATAGTGTATAAGTTGTCCCAACTTGGTCATTTTGTGAAGGTCGTGCTCGCAGCCATTGAATCTGCAAATCGATTGTTCGTTCTGCACATCGCTGCTATTTAGTCTGATGCTTGCGATAAAAGGTTTGCATGGAGACTTCACATACTGGCATGTTGGTGGTTTAGGTAGTTGTGTATGAAGCTGCTGTAGTTGTGCTAGTTGGCTGTTTGCACCTCAATGAAGATGAGGGTTGCGTAGTTGTATTGATTTGGACTTGGAGTTGACAAGTCAACAAGGGAGCTTAGGTTTTCAATTGGTGATGGGAGAGGGCTTTATACAAGATGGATCCAGAAATCTTGGGTGGAATTAGAAGAAGCAGTCACAAAATTGCAAAAGGGCAATCATGGCGGAATATATACTGCAATTCTCTTTGAACAAACCCTATCCGTATCTCTAGCTCAGCATCAAAAAACTCGAACACACGTTGACACATAGCCACATTCCTGATATCCGTGATGAACAAAGCGCAATGTTCCACCCCCCTGCTCCGGTTCCATCTATGCCCCATTTCATTACTGACTCTTGTCTCCAAATTTCTCCTGCAGAAAGGCGATGAAGCGGCGCCAAGTATAAGTCGTCAAATTGCCACGACAATTAGGAGTGGCTTCCATGTGATACACCATACTTGCTGCAGTTTGTGCCTTATGATTGCATGTCGGGCAGACGAAGACTTCTTTGTCCTTTGATCGGAGCTTAACATTTCTTTCCTTCTCAAATTCGTCGGCTAGTTCGATCAGCTTCCCATTGTTAATCCAACGCTGGCAGTGGTGGGATTGCCAATGGAACACCCGAGCGTTCTCTTTTTCGAATCCCTGACCACATCCCGGACACTCGAAGCTGGACCCGCTGGACTGGGGCTCACAGAGGTTGTCGACCTTCATTTTGATGGCTTAGTCGACACCGGATCGAGTTGATATAGTTCGGTTGGCTTGTTGACAGCTTGGATTCCCCTCAGACCCCTATGTTATAGCTGAATTTGTCTGCAACTTGAGTGTGGGATTAAAATTATTTTCAAGTGTCTTTTAAATTGAAACTGAAGGAGGAAGATATGGATGAATCGGTGGTTGCTTTGTGGATGAAGCTTGGCTGACTAGGTTTCGAGGATTTTGAGAGTAGCAGTCACGCCTATATATACTTCTTTCTTTGGACGCTGATTGGCAGAAAATTCTTTTTAAGACTTTGACTGTTCGTGTTGTCCACTATCAACTCTAAATCCGATATTTAACTAAACACACTTCAACATCTGTGGGATTCAGAACATCGCTCCTCCACCCAATCCTTCTGTTCAGCAACCACAATGAGTCTTGATCAGATATTCGCAAACAGCCAGTAGAGGAACGCATCTAGTTCATCGTTTTTTGCATTCTCCTCGGATTCGGGCGCATCACGATCTTTAAGCGCCAAATACTCCATAAAAAAACCCATAAACTTCAGCGATATACCGTCAGTATCCGGGCACGTATCGGGATGCTTCAACCATTTTTTGTCCAGATCCCGTAAACGAATGTACTCATAAGCCAACTTGATCACGCGGGCTTCGTTCACCTCGTGATCGCGAGCGTTGAATGTGCAGTCTCCCGATGCCCAGTGATCTACCCTTTCGAATTCCTTCTTAAACACCTTCTCACACCTTGGGCATCTAGCAAGACGCGATCCCGATTTCGTGTATACGAAAGGCTCTTCTATTTCCCAGAATAAACCTGAGTAGTGCAAAATGAAGGCATAACCGTTACAATCTGTGTTGATCAAACTCTCAGCTTGTTCATCTTGATGAAAAGCGGCTCGATGGCAAATCAAAGCCGTGATACTTTTGAACGTGCGAGGCCTGCCGTTTGGTCCCGTGTAGCCCGATACTGAACAAGTAGGATGGGCGACAAGTTGGTGTCTTGATAATTCATCCTCTTTTATGAAGCCTTTGCCGCATGTCGGACATGTTTCTTCGTGAATCAATGGAAGTTTTTTGATGAGGTGGTGTTGTGGCATTTGGTCGAAAGCTCTGAAATTGCATCAGACAAAGCCTATCTGAGGTAGTCTGACTGAGATGCTCGCTCTCTGATAATTTAGCGGATAGAAGGGCAGTTTTGGTAAAGCTCGGCCGTGAGGAGCATCAAGAATTCGTGGAGGCTGACTGGAGAACCCATGAAAGTACTCACTAAAAGGACAAGTCGCCCCCTATTTATGCATTTTCTTGACGAGCATATTCGTTATGTGGTATGCTCATCTTGCCGTGAACACATTTGCAGGATCATATTGAGGTCTTGTTCTCATTCGCAGGTTGGATAGTGTATAACCTTGTTCATTGCTTAGCGGAGCATCTGCGCTACGATTAGGGTGCATGTGCTGCGATCAAGATCACGTCTGATTTGTCAGGCTTCGAATTTTATTAATTGCTGAGTATGTTTTCAGCTATAGTGTAAGGGATATTTGTGATTAAATTAAATTCATTACAAATAAAGCGTCTATTTGTAAAGTTGAGCGATGCACTACAGGGAAAGCATCAAGTCGATTACATCTTGCACAACCCTGTGGAAGGAGTGTTCTGTTCTGGAAGCCCAATGACTAATACTGTCTGAGCAATTGACTGCTATTCCGTACTGCATGTTCGACTTGCCATCGCGCGTGGGCCAACAAACGGATGGCTCGCACAGCCTTCTGCACGTAGTGCTGTTCAACAGAGTCGACTGTTGGTCCGTAGCTGGTCAATGAACTGAGTTACCTATTTCTCGCCTGAAACATGTGCTGCCTCTGTCTCACCTCCAGCTTTTCTTCACGTGATTGCACTCCCCCTGGCACCAGATTTGATCTTCTTTTAATATGCATCGTGGCTGCCTCTGCGTCCTGCACTGGGATCAAATCCTGGCTATTACCACGCAACTCTTGCCAGGTTCCACACCACGCCATGTCGATTCAAAGCAGCAGAAATCCAATGGTGCCTCGCTTGTCCAAATAGGAACCTGACTTTTTCAACAAAGGAATTCACGCTGGACAAAGATTTTTGCCAACATGACTGAAGGCTGTAGACCCTCGGGTTGCGATCGTCAAGTCGCTCATACGCAAGTCTGCCTTCACTATTTGCGAAGTATTGCGAAATACTGAGCCCACGCAAAGGGATGCAATTTACCTAGAAACTCCTCCTTTGCTCGGCTTTGGAAGTGCTGGCTTCGAATACAAGCTAAGCGAAGCCATCGTCGTAAAGAAAGAGTTGTCCTGGTCAAAGCGAAGACATTGCGCACGAACAAAAAAAATCTTTGCGATTTTAAAGAGCCAGCCGCAATCGCCGTATACTATTCAACATTTCTATGACAGCAAAGACGCGATATTCTTGGAGTACATGCCTGGTGGGAACGTTGGATACGTCCTCGCTCACGAAAAAGTGCATGACGAGTCCACAAGGAGAGTGATTCAGGTTCAGAAATCGCAAGCAAAGGAGGACTGTCTGTGATGAATGCGCCAGCTAGCAGCAGCGGCAGTTTAGTTCGAAAAGCTAGGATTAGCTCATTGCGACATTCGTCCGCTCAACATGCTATTGTCTAGCTCGCGGGATGTCAGCCTCGCAGACTTTGAGCGGGCATGTAAGCTAGGAGATGATGTGCCATGTTTGACGGAGCCCTATGGTCGGCTGCTTGGGCATGAAGGTGGTTCGAATCGCGGAAATGGCACCGCTGGTTGTCAAACAGAACAGTTCGCCTTAGGATCGGTCTACTATGCCTTGTTGCGAGGCCATGTTCCATATGAGGATGAGTGATGGGGGTCCTAGCACGGGACTATTTGTCAGACTAAGCTACAAAACATGGAGTTGCCAGCTCTGAGTCAACAAGATTGCGACGAGATCATCATGAGTTGCTGGGATGGTCAGTATGAGTCTGTCGCTCAGCTCGCTGACTATCTGACAGGCTTAGATGGATCGTCATGGGAAGTCGTTGAGCAGCAGACAAGCGCTACTGGCCTTCGATCAAGGGAATATGAGTGCGAAATGCTGGTCCAAAACGGCTTCGTTGAGAGGTTGTCCACAGAATGAACTTATAGAGTCAGGCTATACTCTGTGACGGGCCTGTCGAACTCGACCCTAAACTTCATTAAAAGCTTTCAATGGCACGGCGATTTTGAGGGTTCCTGTGTATGTCACGATGGTCCAGACTCCCTCGTGAAATGACTGCCGCTGAATGTACACCATGCAGAATCTCTAACTGATGGGATTTTGCACATCGGAACCCCAGGGATATGGCTCTCCAAGCTCTCACGGAGCGGATGATGATGAGCTATATACGTAGTTGACTCTCTGTCGCATGACAATAGTGTACAAGTTTGCGTTCGCGCAAGGTATATTCCGTAGTTTATGAAAGCCCCAGGGGATGTTGGATTGTAGACATGATACTGCTACCTGCATTGTGAGGGGGATATTCGCTGCAACCCTCGTCCCATGGTCCGCATTGTGTTTCGCAGACCGTTTCGCCAGATGGAACCTTACCAGTCTCAAAGTAGTCTGCCACAATACGCTTGGTGCATTCACTCGGGGCAGTGCTAATAACACAGTGACCCATGGATTCCTGTATTACGAGACCAGCACCGGGGTGCTTCGCGGCCATGGCGCGGGCTGACTTGAGCGGCGTGACGAGGTCGAGACGGTTGCTCAAGAACAACAATGGTGCAGCCGGATGCCCAGCTGTTAAGCTAGTCTTGGCCTCGGGAGTTTGGAAAGGCCCTTTATACGAAAGGTTGGGACGAAACTGCCATCTCGAGCAACTGAATCGAATGTTGGACCAGTAGCTTCCGAACAGTTGCGATTTGTTTTGTTGTAGCTGCACATACTCATTCCACCAGGCTGCATCTTTATCGGTAATATCATCGCCGTCACCGCAGATCACAGCGCTTCGGGATTCGGGGAGGATAGCAGTTGGCAAAGTGTTGTTTTGGTCTGAGCAGGCATCAGCTAGATTCGGAAGCAAATCAGCGCCTATCATGCCGTTGATCAGGCTCGTAGTATTGACACGCATAGCCTGCGCGAACGTATCGGCCAGGGATTTGAAGGACTGAATTGGACTATAGAGGGAAACGCCGACAAACTTGCGGATGTCATCGCCACTAATAATGACAATGGCACCTGTGGGAGATAATGTCGGCAGTGGACTGTCGTCAAGATCGGCGACCCAAGATCAAAAGCGAGCCTTGAGTTGACTAGCAGAGATGCTAGAGTCTGAAGCCAAGGAGCAAGTCGAGCGGCCGGCCTGGCGACAGCCTTTCCAAAAGTGTTCAAGAACTTCATCGGTGTCATCGAGACTCGTAAGCCAGCCCTAGGTGATGCAAGTGTTAGTCCACAGGTACGAACTCATCTGCGCACAGAGCGGAGGACTCGTGACGTTGCACAGCTCCTGAACAACGATGTATTGACTTACAGCTCCATTTGCATAATCATCTGCATTGACGATGCCATCGAGTACCATTCGTCCTACGCGCCCGGGATACAAAGACGCGAAATAGTTACCAAGTGCTGAGCCGTACGAAAACCCTATGTACTGAAGCCGCGGCGCTTTACCATCCTCGTCTGCGATTCTCTTCTTCAATTCTAGACGAGGTCCATCAGTGTCTGCGTCAAATGCAGTTGTTTGCGCAGTTCCTCGATTTTGTCCACCATCTCCACCATGTCGCGGGCCACACTAGGGGTGTTCACATAAGCCATGGCATCATCCCATCGATCTTCGGAGTATTTGCATCGCTGAGAGAATGCTTTTACTCTCGAGAAGCCATGTTTGATGGCACCGATACCCTTGTCCAATCCGTCATAGCCGCGTTCCTCGAGCCGCCATGCATTTCGGGACAGAGTGTTGGCGTGGAAACAGTCAGAGCTTGGCGTGGTATGGCCAATGCCACGAGTATCCCATGAGACGATTTCGTAGTGTCGCCGGCCAGGTCTGTCTACGAATTGCTGCAGATTGCGACCAGCTCCTACAATGTAGGAAACGCCTGAAGCCCCCGGTCCACCTGGATTGACAAATATGCTACCGCCAAAGGTTGAGTCATTGTCGGGGACAACGGCGGGTAGTTTGGTGATGGCGATCACGGCTGTGCGGTTGTCGGTAGTGTTTGTGTAGTCAAGAGGTAACACTAGGCGCGCACACTCAAATCCGTCATAGCACTCGTAGTATTTCAGATGGCGACTGGGCTTGATTGCTTGCCAGTCGAATTGCGGGCTCCGGGATGTTAAAGCAGATGTGGTCACTGCATCGGCCAAGACAATCAGTCTGACTAAGTGAAGAGTCCAAGCGACAAGACGCATGCTTTAAATGAGAGTTAGCCTGTCGCCAATCAATCGCTGTGTCGGAGCTAACATCAATTGGTTGCGCAAACGCACTTCTCCAGCTATGCAATGCTGTATTGTTCTACGTTCATGACATCTGGGGAGCATCGACGGTTGTGCGGGGCGTGCAGGCAACTAGGAATGTTGGATGATGATGAAGAACGAAAGCTGTTAGGAGTTGTGGGCCAACGAATTTTATCATGGACTTCCTAAACAGCAAGATAACTCTGAATCTCCATTTTTTATTGTGAGGAACTTTTGCTCGGATCTTCAAGCCACCATGTCAGCAGTCCTGCCTAGCTAGTTCTCGCCTATATCTACGCTTACAGCTCTTTAGCTGACCAAAGCCACAAACTTAAAAATGATAGGAAAATCGATATGAACTTCTGCGATGCTAAGCGAATAAAGTAATTGAGTTCACGCATCACGCTTTATGTTAGGTTCACACTAACAAAATTGGAAGAACCAACATAAACTCACGCATGTATTTGTTCCTCCAAAAAGTCCAAACGCCATGTATCGGTACTATGTACCATAACTTCCATCATTAAGAGTAGGCTAAATCGCAACAATATGGGATTCTTGGCCAAAGGCAGCAAAGAAAGAGTTCCCCAGCACGTCTCTTCCAGATTGACATCGCTATGCAGTTGATTTTCCGTGCTCAGGTGAAGTAGTTTGTATGAAGCCGGCCTTGCACATTGTTAACGTGAGTCGCAAGTTGGGTCAATCACTTGGTGGATGCAAGTGGAGCACAGGGAATTTATGTATATAAGGGGCACTGTGCCCACCACCTCGCAGTTGTCAAACAAGCAACTTGGTCATTGCAGAATACCGCTGTTTACAGTATGAAGCCGGCCCCGCACATGAGCAAGCGTGGACAAGACAGTCAAAGGTGTGCGTGGACCAGACTCGTTGTAGAACTTCTCACCTGCGGTCGCAACAAGACTTTACAAATTCTGACAGACTGGATGGACATCAGCTTGCTAAATCTTGGCTCGTGGAAAAGCATTCTCCACTCCAGTCCACAGTCGGAGTGTATTCAAGAGTGTTTGAGCCCGTCGGTTCTGGTCACGAGAAGTCAAGTTGCGTGCGCTAACTCACTCTCTGCTAGCAGAGGGCATGGCCAGATTCAGATCCAGATCCAGATTCAGAATCCAAATCCAATCGTGGGAGTGAGTGTTTCCTGTTTAGGAGGCCGCGCATTGTTTCCCGCCCCAGTCCCCCCCGGGACGGCCCAGTCCAGCCCATTCTGGATCTCACATGCAGCTATGAACAGCCCCGGCCCACTACCAGGCACGGGCGTGACCGGCAATTAGTGGCAAATAATACAGATAGTGCTTTCGTTTTTTGGCGCTACTCTCCAGCCTTTGCCAATAGTACTCCGTGCTACTCCGTACTAATAGACCCTGTGCCTGTGTGTCTCATGCGCGCTGTTTTTATCCCCTCGGTGCTGCTTTTGTGGTGGAACAAAAGCTGACGTAGCTCAGCCTACCTATATGATGTGTTGATGCGTCGTGTCGCGCTTCCCAACCACATGGAGGATGGTCTGCCGGGCATCGCCGCAAGGCTAGGCTCGCTGCCAGGATCAACAACTCTGTCTCGACTCCTCGTAGACCGCCTCGATCTTGTTCTCTGCAATAATTACAGTACATACATGAAAGAGCCGGCGCGCGGAAATAACCCCACCGTCAATAGTCTCGGCCAGGGATTGTGTGCCATGCCACTGATTTTGGGATCTCATGTGGAAGCAAAGCTGCATGAGGACGAGACCGGCTCATTTGTTATAAGTATGCATCACCCCTTTCATTTCTATTTTTTCAGAAAGCAGAGAGGGAAGTAGACAGACAGGCTACCCATCAAAATCTTCCAACCGAGATCCTCAATTGAAGAACTAAAACAGACCATGCTTCTCCAACTTGCCACCATCTCAGGGTTGGTGGTTCTCGCGAGGGCACAATGCCAGCAGAACCAAAACACCAACTGCGCTCTGGGCGCTCTCCCTCAGAGCGGAAGCACTGTCTACTACGATCCCAACGGCGGGGGCAACATTCAGCTCTTTGGACAAGCCATTGGAACCTGTGATGCTGGATCCTCGGGTCTGGTCAAGTTCTACACCACATCAGGCAACCTCCTGGCCAACTGTGGTTGCATTCCGCTCGATGGCAGCACCCATCTCATGGACTGGCCGGGAGTCAACAAGGGCACTCTTGCCGAGGGCAGCTACAAATTCATCGTCGATATCCAGCCTTATGCTCAGGCCATCGATCAGTTCACCATTACCCACTCGCAGAGGACTGTCACTGCTGCCACACCAACCACAACCCAGACAACGGGCACTGTCACCACCATCACGTCCACAGTCACAGAGACATCAGCACAGATCACCGTCACGACCCCCATCAGCACCGCCAAGCAGACTGTCACCGAGACGCCCTGCGAGGAAACCATCACGACCACTCGCACTAAAACAATGACGCTATATCGCGAGAAGCTCACCGTCAAGTAGACCACCATCACTGCCACTGCTCCTTGCACGACTGTCCGTCCCCCGCGCTGCCCTCTCGAGAGCAAGGGTCAAAGGAATCGCCCTCGTGATGTCATCCAGGGTAATGGCTATACCGTCACTGGTGATGGTCCCCTTACCACCACCACTACGCCGGCCGGTGTTGTCGTCACTAGGACTGTTGATGGAGGCACAATCACCATCACCGATACCTCATACACAACTACCACTACCACCGTGCAGCCCAATCCCCTCACCAACACTGTCTACGACGGTCCTGTCACCGCCATCGAGACCACTACCCTCCCTGCCGTCACCAAGACCAGGACTAAGCATGCATTTACTCGCACCACGGTCACCAAGACCATCACTATCCTCTGGGAGCATGTTAAGAGAGTGACTCCTACTTGCAATTTATCACCTCCCCGTCAGACCAAGGCTTAGTATTAGATCGAAGCGCTAAGGAATTAATGATTGTATCCAACCCCATATAGGTGTTTATATATTTAGTCATGAGGAACACGGTTGGCTGCGACGGAGTTCATGGATAGATTAACTTTGGAATATAGATCCTTGAGTAATGAACATAGTTCTTTGCCTTGCCAAACTCCACTTCCGGTTGAAGATAGTGTGTATTACGTTACGGCCGGCGGAGAGTCTCGTGGCAGACAGTCTTCTAGCAAGTCAGTAGTAGTAGCAATAACATGACGCCAACGTGAAACCCGGAATTAAACAGTTTTGATATATTTTCAGGAGGCTTTCCAAGGAAGATAGTCCTGGAAGAGTGCACCACCACGTCTTGCAAGCTGAGCGGTGCTTATGACACTTCAATCTGTGATCATAGTTTTGCAGGTGGGCACGTCAGTGTCTTCGGATTTCAAAGCTCGGCGTCTTCATCAGGCAAACCGACATACATGACGTGGGAGGCAAAACCTTTGTCCTGACAAAGCAGCCCCGGCCGATGTGCATGGTTTGTTCAGACACGGCCTTGTTCAGGAAGCTTTGTTAAGCAAATCAGCCGCTGCATAACTTCATTGGACTGTTTCAAGCCCAAAAATGTTCCTTCTGGTTGCACAGGCACCCTACATCCTCATTTTAGCATTAGCTGTTCAAGTATTTCTGGCGTGGATGTTTATCTCCCTATTGGAGTTCGTTGCCATGCACAGCGTTCGTCGTTAACTACGGCTGTCATTGCAGCGATGAACGAAACTAAACAATCTCATCCAAATCACCTCATTAAAGCGTTTGTCGTGGAGAAATCGGATTGCGATCGTCATGGAGCCCCGACAAACCTGTATCTTTTACAGGTGCGGTGCAGAACACGGAGACGGGACTACGTTGACCAGACATTGTAATATCTTCCACCCTTCTTGTCCCTATAACACTAGAATAGATAAGGACTGGGGCGAGTTGATCTGTCATTAAGCGGATCAGCTGAGCCTCATAGATCCGACAGTCTGTGTTCTTACACAGCAGAATGAACATAGCATCGCGCTTCTCCCTCATTTGATCCTTATTACAGCCCCTTCAAGCTACCTTCGAACTAAGATAAAAACCCTTCTATCTCCCACCCACTAGGGCCTGTAATCGATGTCTCCCAGTTCCTTTTGCTCATAGCCACTCAGCCCTTCCCCTGAGTTGCTTGCTTGCCACCCTACTGACGATCTTCCTATCATTGAGCCACAATCAATTCCATCACCGACCGAATACTCGATCAGCGCTAGTGCACCAGCCTGACCTTGTACAGCTTAAACATATCGATCTTATCATCTACAACTTTTATCCACTCAAAAGCTTACTCGACTAAAGCCGGCTACAATGGCATCATCGGATCCACGTACATGTTGCGAACGGCATGGGTGGACCTGGACCAGGATGAAAGAAAAAGACATCAACCTTTGGTGTAAAAATCATCCGAAAGACCTCCGGTGCGTCTTCAAAAACTGTAGGGCTCGTTTTAAAAACAAAAGAAACTTGCTCCAGCATATTTCTTTCGCCCATCCCCCTTGTCGCACTTCCGATAAAGAAGACACTGGATACCGCTGGATCAGCCTTACCGCTTTGCTCGAGCACCGGGATCTGGACCGAGGCGATAGTTACTTAGACAAGATCAGAGCGTCGAGCTATGAGGTCTTATTCACGTTCAAGCCACCTGGGTTATGTAAGGAGGAAGATAAGGTTCTTTTCCGTAAGGATGGCCTTCCCAGCTGTCCAAGATGCCCTGCCTTCTTTGCGACAGAAACTATAAGAATGGGGCATTGGGAGTCAAAAGGGTGTAGGCCTAAGGTGGATGCTAATTACGTGGCCGAGGAAGCTCGCAAATTTATGGAAGCACAGGGCTTGGAGGGCAAGGAGTTCATGCTCGAAAGAAATGCAGCAGGCAAGACGGAGTACGTCTGTCCAGACTGTTACTCTCAGGAGGAGCCTAAAACGTTCTCCAAATTCAGAGACTTATTGGAGCATGTGGAGGGAGAAAAAGGCCACAGGACGCTGGAAGATAGTATAGTCGGCAAGTTTTTGTGCTGGCTTTTGGTGAGGATTTAAAAAGCTCCTTTGGTTGCCAATAACCATGAGACCGGTCGGTCATGTTCTTGTGTTGGTATTTGGACTGTGCGTCGAATTTTGATGTGTCGGAAAAGATAA
Source organism: Periglandula ipomoeae IasaF13 (assembly GCA_000222875.2). Classification (NCBI taxonomy): domain Eukaryota; kingdom Fungi; phylum Ascomycota; class Sordariomycetes; order Hypocreales; family Clavicipitaceae; genus Periglandula; species Periglandula ipomoeae. The sequence goes on from AFRD01000092.1 coordinate 39,561, forward strand.
AGAAAAACGAAGTAATTAGAAAAAGGAAAGATTAAATCAAAAGACAAAAGAGCGTACCATTTTCGCTCATCCTTCCTCAATGGGGGAGGGCGAGAAAGATCTCGACCGTCAATCTGGGGAGTCTTTATGAGGTTACAATGTTCGGAGATTGCCAAGACAAACAACCAAGACTGCCACGCAATGCTCCATCCTGTTCACTGCTCATTAGATCAATCAGAATAACGTCCCGTTGACCCAGAAAGAACAGTTCTGCAATTGCTCAGGAACACTAGACTGGCTTTGATTCGCACCAGAATCCCGCAACTTTGCACGAACAGACCATGCACTACTCACCGCACTATTCAACTTTCCCAATGCAACGTTAACTATAAAGAGGCCACATCTTCTCAGCTCGCTCTAAAAAAACAAATAAGAATTTCCCTCTTGCTTAATTCTATTGTGGGAGCAGTCCATTGCCTCGCACCCTTTCATTCTTCTTTAACAAATTCACACCAATTACATTCGAGCCCTCACGAACTCTTCCCAAACCACCAATCGACTTGCACATCGGTCAATTTTCCAACTAGAACAATTCCATCGAGTTGATTTCTTGCGAAACAATGGCGTTCAGATTGCACAACTGCGCTGAGTGCGAGAGTGCCTTTAAAAACACGGCTGGCCTAAGGGTTCATCATGGTCGGTTTCCGGACCATTGGAAACCACCAAATCGCGATGGCAGAACCTATCTTACGAGGCGCGATATAGAACTCTCCCGGTATAGCGAACGCAAACATCGGATCTGCTTTTTCTCGGAATGTAAGCAGAAGTTCAGCTCGGCAGTGGCTTTGATGGAGCACTCTACTTTTTGTCATCCTCAATGTGACAGGTTTAAGTGCAAGAACGATTTGGGGGACGGACAGTCGATCAGGTTCGTGAACTGGGGCGCTTGGGTTGATCATCATGCTGAGTACCATCAGGATGGATACGTGCAACGTACAAGAGAAGAGTTACGTTTAGCTCTGTTCACTTTCCTGCCCTGGGAGCTCTGCTGGCCGGAAGGTGATGGGTCTCTTTTTGGATCGCGTGACGCCGGCCAATACCTCATCTGCCCCTGGTGCAGTAAGCTCTTCTCTTCGGAGGCTCTAAGAGTGAAACACTGGGAATCAGCCGTCACGGGATGCAAGGGATGGGCAGGGCCGTGGGTTTGCAGGCCGCTTTTGGCTGACCGGGTTCGTCAGGTCACGAACGGGAATAAGATGGGATTGGTCTCTTTCATCCATTCATGTTACGGAACGGTGGAGTGTATCTGTCCCGACTGTGAGGTCAAGAATGAGGTTAAGAAGTTTTCGAGCTTCAGTGATTTAGTGGAGCACATAGAGACGGGATCGTGTGAAGGGGTCACATTAGAGACTAGTATTATAGGAAAATTTCTGTACTGGCTTTTAGCGGAAGTGGCTTCTCTTAACCCAAAACTTGTAAACGGATAGCTGTTGAGGAATGAGAAATGGATGAACGCGTGTTCACTTGCTAGAATGGTGTTTGGCTTCAAATGGTTCATATGTACGCGGATTAACTCATTAAGTAACTGGCGGGAAATTCCATAAATTCGGTAATTTAATGGAACACATGACGTCTGTGTCTTGCGGAGAGGTATCCTGGGATGTTGTAGTAGGCAGAGCCTCGTGCTAAGTTTAGTCTAGTTTTTATAAGTGGTTGTTAAGTGGAATGAGACAAGATGACGCGCGCGTGTGTGTTGAAATTAAGACTACCTGTCTATGTTAAGTCAATAATAGTAAAAGGAGAATTGCATCTGATTTGCTTGAATAACGATTTTCTTTCTTTCTCTTTTGTTTTACTTTTTCTTGAAAAAGAAGAAACGGGAAAAATTGAGTTTCTCAAGCCTGTGAACGGGCCAATAGGAGGCTTAGTAAAAGCAAGTAGGCACAGCACCTGCACATGTTCGATCCTAATACATCGAAAAAAATGAAGACCTGTGCTTTCCCGAAACAAAACATCATGGTTGTTCATCAATACGCCATAACTTGATGCTGTGTGGCGGAAATCGCGCATGCAGGGGATCATCGCGCTACGCGTACAAGAACCCCTGTACAGCACAAGGGAATCGCGAAATCTTTTCTTTTAATATAGCTATAGTTAAAGCCTTCATTATTTTATTTATTTGTATTATTAAATTAAAAAATTATTAAATTTTTATAAGTATACTATTTGATAATTTAGATCTAACCACAATAAATAATTAACCTTAATAAGCTTTACTAATTAGTATACTAAATACTGAGATCTTATTAGAATTAATAGGACTAGTGTTGTTGTGTTGCAAGCTCACATACTGAGATCATGGGGCTAGCTTCACATCTTTCGGGGTGTTGTTTTGGGCCAACAAAATATACACGGGAAGAAAGATCTGGGGGCATAAGTGACTGTGTCCTGGCCGAATTGGTTCAAACATTTCGTGGGGCTAGATGAACAGGCCAGAGTACTATGGTTGTGCGACTTAACTCCGCAATACGTCGCAGGCTCCGTGTGCTTTAGAACATCTATAAATACCCTATCATGCCCCTCTGCAAGTACTGATAAGAAACAAGCTTCTCAAGACAAAACAAATTTTTTAGCAGATGATCTTGATCTTTTGCCAGCAACTCATCTCTTGTCTACATCATACCTTTTGCTGGATTGACGACAGTGTTATTCCTTGAATATTGTCTCGAGTCTCCTCAACAATCGAAGTCAGTTAAAATACCTGCACCAGCTTGATCTTGCGCTAACTCCTATAACCAGATCAAAACTTTACATCTTCACGTCTGCGCAGACTTCTATTCGACTATATCTGTTTTAAAATGGCATCTCAGAGTTCTGTTCCCTTTCAATATCCGGACCGAAATCATGAAGACTGGTTGGGTAGAACAATTCGAAAGCTTTGGCGAGACAGATATCCCAATCATTCAAATTGTGTCTTCCGGGAATGTGGAACTTCTATCACACAAGAGCAGTCGCTGCTTATACACTATGCCACGGCCCACCCTGCTATCACAAAGATTGTATCAAAACACGCGGTAACGAGGGTATCTTTTTTCGAACTTATGCCGCCATGATTAAACATCGGGCTGTGTGTCACGAAGACGAGTACGCCAAAGCCTTGAGGGGGTCATCATCAAAAAGGGTCCTAGCCTCCTTCAAACCGGAAGGCTTGAGCAAACACGAAAAGACAGCTCTTTTCCAACCCGGCTGTGTTCTTAGTTGTCCTAGATGTGAAGCTGGGTTCGAAGAGGAGAGTGATAGAGTGGTTCACTGGGAAGCGCACGACTGCAACAATAAGATGGATGATGCAAATCTGGCTGATCTAGTTCATCATTTTATCTGGGACGAAAGACTGGCGGGGAATTCGATATTTCTGTTTGACGACGACGACGAAGCCAAAAGTATACACTACTTCTGTCCCACATGTGGGGATCAGGCCGGTTCGAGGTTTGGCGAATTCAGCGAATTGGTGCGACATGTGGAGAAGAAGTCTTGCGCGGAGACATTTCAGGATGGTGTAGTAGGCAGGTTTCTATTGTACCTGTGGGCACATATTCCTGAGAAATTTCCTGTCGACTTCCTACCCCCTGAGTGGCGATGAGTAGGATGATATGTGTGTTGCTGTTGTTTTCTGGAACGACTTGTTTGTCTATAGTCCATTGATGGGAAAAGAAATTAGATTGTGTTTCATGAATTCATCGCTGAATAAAAGCAGAGGATAATAAACGCAATGATCATGCGCCTGTGAATTGGCCACGTCTAGGCTGCGCAAGACCAAGTAGGCTCAGAACATGATCAGCATGTACATACTTGCGCCTTTCGCCTGTTCGATCAAGTACTTCAGACAAAGCAAAGTCTGGTGATTTCCCGAAACGAAATATCATGGATGTTCATCAATGCGCCACAACTTGACGTGTTCGCTTGTTCCACGACAAATACACAAACTATGACACCCCAATTCTAAAGCCCAACCTCGCCTATCTCCTGTAAAAACTATATAAGAATCGCATCCTGGCGTTTTGCGTACAAAACACCTCTCCTTCGTCATGCCATCCACAAACGCAGACCTCGGATGTCTTGACCTCATCTTTTCTCCAGCACTCAATACTGGGATATCTCAACATTTATGGTTTCCCTCCTTATCATCGAGAAATAATATTCGGTACCGAATCTTCTGTCGAATGGCATCATGAGTCAATCGTCCAACCAGTGCCCTGCGCCAACTGAATCTCGTCCTAATCCCACTTTGGAAAGATTTCCCTGTCAAGAGTGCAAGATAGTGTTTGTCACCATACGAGAGAGGAATACGCATTATGCCATGACTCCTGGACATTGGGCCTTCCCAGATCGCGAAAGCGAGGACTTTTTGACTGCAACACAAATGAGATTGGCTGGCTATGGACGGAATCACCGCACTTGCTTCTTCTCCGAGTGTGGCATCACATTCGAAACACCTGCGGAGCTGAAGGAGCATACTTCCTTCCGTCATCCTACTTGTTCCAAGCGCAAGTGCAAAGTCGAGCTCGGGGGTGGTGATGAGCTGACATTCCTGAGTTGGAAAGCATGGGGTCACCATCACAATAAGCATCATGAAACCGGCTCCGTCAACAAGATAAGGCATCAGCAGAACAAGAAGCTATTCCTCTTCTTGGTATCCGGACTCTGCACAGAACACGAAAATGATTCTCTCTTTTCCCTCTAGTATGAGCGGACAGAACTTCTCGGCTGCCCATGCTGCGGTAAAGAATTTGCTTCGGAGGCTGAGAGAGTGAAGCATTGGGAACTCAACATGTGCACTTGCAATGTTTGGCAGAGCGGACGTCGGCCCTTGGCAATGTATCGAAAACTGAAGGCAATCTACCAGTCTGAGAAGTTTTTCATGACTCGGGAGAGTCCCCGTGACCCAATGAAAGTCTCCTGTCCAGGCTGCGGCGATCTAGGCGACAGTGCAAAGACTGAGAAGACCTTTTCGAAGCTTTATGAACTGGTGGAGCACATCGAGACGTTGAAATGCGAAGAGGGAGAGTGCTTGGCCGAAAGTAAGGTGGGAAGGTTCTTGTACTGGTTTGTAGCAGAAGCATGCTCAGCATCTAATGATGGCAGGACCGGTGTGTAATTGCATGAACATTGGCATTGGGTGGTGAGAGCTGCGTTCGGCTTGTGTGACGTGAGGAGGTCAAGTTCGAGAGAGCGTGTGTATAGTGTTTCAAGAATAGGATAGATAAAAACAGTCCATGTTCTTCTCCAATCGGACGACGAAAATGGTGCCTATGCAGTAACATGCTCAGTTTTCCATCTGGACTGTGTCTCCAATCATGTCTGTGTCCAGACTGGCAGCTGGCTGCAACACGACATCATCCATTGACAAATCATGTCTGTCCTGGCACCCAATTGTGGCTATCAACTACGTGCGGGCTTGCCTCGCCGTCTAGCAATACGTAAAGTACGCAGCACGCTAATATTAATCGTTTGGTGGTCTCGCCACCATTTAGCCCGAGATGCGCAGCTTTGCGGATGCCGATGTGGAGACTAGAGGGAAACCCGCATCCAAACGGGCGTCTGCCGTCGTTATTGGTAATGTCGAGAATCCCCTTGGGCCGACGCGAGCTAGCGGCAATAGCAGCACAAGCCGCCGTCACCCCGGACGAGTGGCGCCTGGAAGTGACGCTTGGCCTGGCCCCATGTCTCTGTTTCGTTGCGGGGGGCGGCCACGAAAGACGGCGGCGACCAGCTCGACTGACCTCATGCATTTTGTCGACATTCTTTTGCCGGCCAGACCCTTTTTCAACCGCCGAGTTCCCGCAACATACACTTCGGTTTTCTTTTGTCTTGTTTCGCCCTGATACCAATTGCTTCCCCATGAAGCCTTGAATTCTTGGCTTGAAACCCTTTCGTCTCCCACAGATTCCAACGATACCCACCGCAGACGAACCTCGGCTAAGCAGCACAACCATCTCCAATTGTCCCCAACTACCACTCGCCGACCATGGTGTTGAAAGGAAGTGACATTGCGCAGCACAACGACGCAAAATCGTGCTGGGTCATTATCCATGTATGTTCAAACCTCCTCTCCTTGCATTTCCGCACAATCGCTAACAACTCCCCAGGGCAAAGCCTACGACGTAACCGACTTCCTACCAGGTGCGCGCACACAGTCTCCGGTATCGCACTGACCACAACTAACCCGCATACTTTGCAGAACACCCTGGAGGCTCCAAGATTATTCTGAAATACGCCGTGAGTAACTAAAAACCTGTTCAATTTCAATTCGCAGCGGCCCTTTCCTTGGAACAGCTCCAAAGCCCCCACTGACACGGCCGCATCGCACAGGGCAAAGATGCAACTGAAGAGTTCGAACCCATCCACCCGCCCGACACACTCGACAAGTATCTCGACAAGTCAAAACACCTCGGAGATGTCGACATGGGCACGGTCGCTCAAGAGGTCAAGGAAGAAGACCCCGAAGAAGCTGCACGTCTGGAGCGCGTAGACCAGAAGCCGTTATTATCACAATGCTACAACCTCTTCGACTTTGAGGCCGTCGCGCGGAGGATCATGAAGAAGACGGCATGGGGATACTACTCCAGCGCAGCAGATGACGAGATTGTACGCTATCCTCACCTTCATCTTCCCCCCGAAACACCAACCACTAACACAGCCACTCTCTAGACTATGCGAGAAAACCACAGCGCCTTCCACAGAATCTGATTCCGCCCCCAAGTCCTCGTTGACGTCGAAAAAGTCGACTTCACAACCACCATGCTCGGCACCAAATGCTCCATCCCCTTCTACGTAACCGCCACCGCCCTTGGAAAGCTAGGCAATCCCGAGGGCGAAGTCGTCCTCACCCGCGCAGCGCGCACACACAACGTCATCCAGATGATTCCAACCCTTGCATCCTGTTCGTTCGACGAGATCGTCGACGCACGACAAGGCGATCAGGTCCAGTGGCTGCAGCTGTACGTGAACAAGGACCGCGAAATCACCCGCAAGATAGTACAGCACGCCGAGAAGCGCGGCTGCAAGGGGCTGTTCATCACCGTCGACGCCCCGCAGCTGGGCCGTCGGGAAAAAGACATGCGAACAAAGTTCACCGACCAGGGTAGCAATGTCCAGTCGGGGCAGGACACGGATAATTCGCAGGGCGCCGCACGTGCCATTTCCAGCTTCATCGATCCATCACTCAGCTGGAAGGACATCCCCTGGTTCAAGAGCATTACCAAGATGCCGATTATCCTAAAGGGTGTGCAGAGGGTAGAAGATGTCATTCGGGCAGTAGAAGTCGGCGCAGATGGAGTCGTTCTATCCAACCACGGTGGCAGACAACTGGATACTGCGCGATCAGGTATCGAAGTCCTCGCTGAGACGATGCCCGTTTTACGCGCACGCGGGCTCCAAGATAAGATTGAGATTTTCATCGACGACGGTATTCGTCGCGCGACTGATATTACCAAGGCGCTCTGTCTGGGAGCCAAGGGCGTGAGTATCGGGCGCCCATTCTTATATGCCATGAGCGCGTACGGGCAAGAAGGTGTTGAGCGAGCAATGCAGCTCCTCAAGGATGAGATGGAGATGAACATGAGGTTGATTGGGTGCGCAAAGATTGACGAGTTGAACCCAAGTCTTGTTGACACGAAGGGGCTGTTTGTCCATTCGAACTCCACGGCTGTGGATGCGTTGTCGCATAATGTGTATGATCCGCTTGTTACGCCTGCGCAGAGACCAAAGGCTAAGCTGTGATGGGGTGTAAATTTAGTAAAAGGCGTTTATTAGAACGTAGATCATGTATTGAACACAGAATTGGAGCATTTACAACCTGCGTCCAGAAATATGTTCAATACTCATCAATCATTTCATGTATTGCAATGTTTATGCTGATTATGCAAGTGACACCGTCCACCCATATACAAAACTCATCACATTCCAATATACCCGTCCCAAACCCTAATCAAAGAACCCTCAGGAAATCTTTCAGAGAAATCGGTTTTCTCACAGCATTATTCAACCCTTCATGGTACGTCACCCACACCTTATTCTCCTCTTTCCGAACCCTCTCTCCGCTATTCGCATCCAGTTCTGCCAACGGCTTCGCCTCAATGATGCGCCCGAAGAAGTCTCTCTTCACAACAGTCGCATCTTTGGCTTGGTCGAGCATCTTGCTCTTCTCATTCTCCTTGTCCAACGCCGACTGGGATGGCTGGTATGCCTGAGCGCCCGAGGCGGAACCTGCTTGGAAGCGCGCTTGACGAGCGGTGTTCTCGCGGAGAGCAATTGTCCGATGCAGTTCCTGGTCAAGGACTTGGCGGACTGCGTAGCGTGTTGGGGCGAGGGATGGGAGTAGTGTGTTTGTTTCAAAAGTAGATAGGGAGTCGAGATCACTGTGACTGTCAGTCAGATGCCATGCATGAGGATTGGGATAGAAAGGAATAGGACAAGACGCACGGCTCTAATCGGTAGACATATTGCGGTCCGCGAGCGCCAACGGTCTCGTTTTCGATTTTACCCTTTTGCAGGGTAATGCCAATCTCGGCGAGCACCTCGCTGGCTCTCTTAACCATGGCCTTTTCGCTCTCCTTGCGAACGCTAGCCGTGGAGCCCTGGCTGCCACCAACAACCACAGGCTTGACGTCCGGGGACACAAGACGTATCAAATATGGGAGGAATTCGGTAGCCACGTCTTCAGGACTGCGGAAAGATCGAATAAGAGTTGGACTCAACTGTGCCTGTAGTGCCTGGAGCTGAGATCGCGTCTGCTTCTCTGCCTCTCTAGCTTGATAGTCTGCTCGAGGACCTGAGAAAGGCATTGGCTGGCTGTCATCTTCACCCTCTTGCATACCGCCGCCCCAGCGTTTCTCAAAGCCGCCTCCAGTGCCTGTGTAGTGCTTCTTTGGTGAAGCGAAAAGGTGATGACACGCCAGAACGGGCTGACTCAAATACGGTGCGAGCTCCCACTCTTGGCTGGCGTAAAGACGTGACTGGCAGGCATCGTGGAAATGGAGCCAGTCGTAAGCTTGGCAAGGCTTGGTAAGGTAAATGTCGTCGTTGAACTCGCGATTGGGATACTCGGCAAAAACCTCCGTCATGATTGTGCTGATTTCGCCGCTCGTGTCAATCATTTGGCGTAGTCGATCCATAGCGTGCTTCTTTTGGTGCTCGCCGAATCCAAGCTCGGCTTGAGGCTGCTCGTGCTTTGTTTTTGATTCACTCAGATCCATGGCCTGCTTTGGGAAACCACCACCCTCTTGAAACAATCGTTGAACAATGTCTCTGACGTTGCCTCGCCCAAGACCTCTTGCTCCAGCGGCACCACTGGATAAGTCGTGAAGAATATTTTTCTCGATCCATTGACGCGACAGGCGTTGATTGATAGCTCCGGGAGTGGATCGAAATCGCCCAGCAACCCATTCTCCCACTACCATGACACCACGCAAATCACCTTCGACTGTGCTTTCGGCGCCGCGCTTCGCATCGATGCCGCTTGTCATGCCCCAGGCTGCTTCACAAAGCTTTCTTGCCGCATCTTTGTCACATGGAATACCTTCCTTCTCAAATACAGTCTTGACCCTCCCAACAACGGTGTCAAGGGACGGTCGACCGACGTGGATGATTTCTGCCAAATTTGACTGTCGGAGAGGTCGGAGCGAGGGATGATATACATCATTACAGATGAGAATCAATGGCCGCAGCAACCGGAAATCATCGCCCTTCTTTTTCTTCCGGCTTCCCTCGTGTGTGGACGCTGACGGCCCTGCAGCGTTCTTTTGGTCTGTTAGCACAAGGTCGATCAAAGCCTTGACGAAGCCACCCTCTCCAGATGCGCCCGATCCCGACACTACACCGTCCACCTCGTCAACAACGACGCAGACAGGCTTGGCCAATTTTTGAAGACCGTCACTACTCTTGTTGTTTGCGACATTCTTTACGCTTTCCGTGCCCAGACTCGTGCGGATTCGGTTTTTGACGACGTCACGACTTCTGTCGTCACTGGCGTTCACCTCGAGAACCTCATAACCCGCCTGTTTTGCACAGACATGAGCTAGTGTTGTTTTACCCAGACCCGGGGGCCCAGTAAGCATCAAAATTTTGCGATGAGGCTTTTCCTCCTCCACGTGTTGTTTCATGCCTGGTCGTCGCGCAATGACAGGCTTTGCCTTTGCTTGGCCGGGGAATACAATAGGATCCCACCGCTTCAGCCATCGCAGCACAAGTCGTTTGGTACCGTCGTCGCCGCACAAGTCCACGAACTTCCTGGCACGGTATTTTTCGGTCCATAACAGAGTCTTCTTGGGTTTGGTGCCCGTTACAGGAGGCTCAACAGATACTATTGGGCAGTCGGGTTCGCGTGGAACTGGTTCAGGCTTGTTTGCAATTTCCTTAGTAGCGTCGTTGATCAATTCATGAATATCGATGCCGTAGTAACTTCGCTTCGCTCTTCCTTCTTTCGTTCGTGATCGAGCAGCCACTATTGACTCGTACGAGAATGCAGCAGACTCCTTTCGTTGTCTAATGCTTGCCGATTTGCCACAACAGGTTTTGGCCGTAAAACTCGGGGGAGCAATGCTCTCAAGCACTGAGCCAGGGAACAATGGCCTTTCTGCCGTCCAAGTTGGCAGACGTTCCAGTCCAGGGGCGGGCGGTAAGCTTATTTTCTGATAATTTTGAGGCTCGTCGTCATTTGCAGTCCGGTTTTCACCGCCGTCAATGGGAGCATCGTCAATGGCCGAGGAATGGTGAAGCATGCGCTTCTTCGCTATGTGGCTGGGATTCCGGCTTTGATCTTCGTCTTCGGACTCCTCATCTTCAACTATGAACGGACCCGCGATCCTCTGCTTCGGTTTTGAATTGACTGCCTCCACATTGTGTGGTACTGCGCGTTTGGGAGCTACGGGCGAGCTTTGCGGGAAGGTGACAGGAGAAGACGCCGCCAGCATGGTAGGCACTTCTTTGATTCTGAGACGAATGCGAAGTACCAGAGTCGAATACGATGGGTGATCAGATCAGGGTCGCCATGAAATCTTTCGGTAATGGCGAGGCCCGCAACTGTGCAAATTCTATTATGTTTGGCAGTGTGTATTGTCCAATTTGTTTGACCACTCATGCTTAACCGCGTTTAGTGGGACCCACTTTTCCAGGACCATTCCACGCCAAGGTCACTGCCAACTTGCTGACTTATCCAATGTGCTCCATCCCGGACGGGAAAATCCGAACGGAGGCTCAATTCGAGCTAGGCCAAAAAATTGGTCATTCGTCGACTCTGCTCCTGAAGCTCACACGATAGCGTCAATCTTGTCCGGCAGCCACCATCAAGGGAGGCAGCTACGAGCAAGATGCGTAAGCCTTACAGATTCTACAGTCTCAACCGGCCGGTATGTCTTTTACTTGTCGTCAGATGGCGACACGCTGCACCGTGCACTATCCAGGCGCAAACTCCTTTCCACAAACATGTTTGCTAACCTCACGATCTTGTTTTCCCCAATGCACAGAAATTGCGCCAGTCATGGAACAAATACAACCTGTATAATCTCTACCGAAATGCCGGACGAGAGCCTCAGATTCAAGGCACGCCGACTTTCTTCCAGCAGAAATGGGCCGCCAAGTCGAAAACACGAGCTTATCACGGCGAGCATATCCCTGAGAACAAATGGGTGCGCCTTTTCTCCCGCCGACTCATTTCCGCCGTCGATCTACCACCCGAGTATCTCGCCGCGCACGATGGCTCCGAGCAGGCTGCTGGCCGAGGATCCGGCCTGACGACGTCAAATTTGACTGCGGAGGCATACTCCAAGGTTCCCAAACCCAGCACGCAAGAGCGGTCAAGACGGAGACCGCCTTCCTTTGGCGATGTTAACAAGCTTTTATCCGACCAATTTACGAACATGACGCCTTATATGCAGATGACCTTTGCTCCTTTGGAGCGGAGATTGGATACAGCTGTTTTCCGCGCCCTGTTCGCCAGCAGTGTGCGTCAAGCGCGACAGTTTGTTATTCACGGAGCCGTCAAGGTCAATGGCAAAAAGGTAATCACCTGTCATAACATTTTTAAAGATTGAGGCAATACAATACTACGAAAGGGAACAGTAACCGTGCTAACGACATCTTGCGCTAGATGGTCCACCCGTCATATCAGTTAAACCCCGGCGACATGTTCCAAGTAGACATTGACAAGGTCATGTATGGCACGGGACAACAAAAAGCAGCCGAAGGCAACAAGCGTCTATCAGAGAACTTGGAGGCACGCAAGAAGAAGTCAGAAGCTTTTTACAAGGCAGCGGTTAGCAAAGCAGCAGCCAATTCCCCGGCTGAAGGCTCTTCAACAGAAGCTGCTGCAGCAGAAGGAGAAAAGGCCGAAGCAGAAACTGCATCTGCAGAGGAGGCCACAGAGGAACAACAATCAGAAACCGCTCAGCCGGGATTGGAAACGCTATCGGAAAAGGAATCATGGAAGCTCAACAACCGTGCTCTGAAGTTCCTCCTCAAAGACGTCAAGAAGATCCTCAAAAACAACCCCAAGGAACTCACCGCCAAGGAGAAGAAACAGTTGCGCCTGTTCCGCGCCGACGCCAAACGCTTCCTCTCCCATCCCGAAGACAGCGCCCTCGATGTTCAAGAGCTCATGGAGGAACTCCAGCTCCAGATGAAGAGCCACGAGCTCATGCGCGAGAGTTTCGAAAAGCTAACCATCCAGCCCGTCTCCGCGTCATCCGAAACTGAGACATCGTCAGCTTCCGCCGAAGCCACCCCTGAGAGCCAACAACCAGAACACAACCGCTCGCGCCAAATCAACAAGGGCCTCGAGGGTCTCACGGAAGAGCAAAAAGAGAAGGCCGTCCGCATCATGGGTGAATCACAGCTTTCACGAGACGAAATGCGCAAGCTCGCATCACTATTGCGATATGACGAGGAGAACCCCATCGATGACTCGAAGCCCTACGCTACACCCTGGAGACCCCGACCATTCATGTCTGCGTTTGCATTCATCCCTCGCTACCTTGAGGTGAACCCTAACATCTGTGCGGCCGTCTACCTACGTCACCCCGTTGCACGAAAGGGCATGGCCGAAGTTCCCACGCCGTTTAGCTACTTGACGAACCAGTTAACGCACAATTGGTACTTGGAGCGTGGCTAAGGGAAGTTCTGAGATGATGACATCGCATCAAATGTATACTTTTCGGCCAACTCGGATGGCGGGATGTCTGGGACGTTTGTTCAAAATGTCATACTAGATATGCACGTGCGGTTGGTGACAAACGAAGGAAGAGGGGGATCGACAGCGTGGCATATGGCGTCTTTAAGCACTAAGGTGTGGCTTGGATGTAGTGCATTTGCGTGCCGATATGCGGTGGTTTTTCTTCTCAAACGGGCGCTTGCTCACCGCATTTGAGGATGTTTCAGAGGCAAACGGCCAGATGGACGACGAGGATGGTTGGACTGGTCTGTCTTGTTGTATACTACGTCATAAAAAGCTGTAACTTTACGTCGCGAATCACGCAATTAAGCGTGGTAGAATAAATTTGTTCTTCGCAATTGGCTTCATATTTCTTGTCGCCTGTCACTGCGCTCCTGGTTTCTGTTTCGGTGTTTTCATGCACTGAAGTATGTGTATACAAGGGCAATGTAGTTAGACTCGGGACCTTTCTTCCTAGCAACGTGAAGACGACATATCTGTTTGCACGCGTGTCCCATACGCACATGTAAATATAATGACGATCAGGTCTATACTTGCACAGAACCAGGAATTGAGATGACTGCATCAGAGTGTAGCTTCCAGTGCCGTTTAACCGGAGTGTGGGTCAGTTCGCAAATCAATGCGGCTCGTCTTCGCTGGTGTCAAACCCTCGGGTCCGATGGGAGGCGAAGCATCTCCAAAAATAATGTCTGAGGCAGGACGGGCAACTGAGAATTGGGGGCCACGGCACGGCTAAAACTTACCGAATACAGGTCCCAAAATGTCCTAGACACCATGGAATGGCCAAAACTCTGGTCCAGAGATGCATGAGGCGAGAAGCACCAGGAAGGGGCTATGCTAATACACATTCCATCGTGACCCTTGCGATGACCATGATGCTCCAAGACCTAACTGATATAATACCACCAGAAATGGCGGAATGTCCCCTGCTGTCGACAAGTATGCATCCATTGCGATTCTTTTCGACTGGGTGGCACCGCTTCGCTGTCGTCGAGTATTTGTTTTTTTCGCACCCGTCCGAACCCACTGCGCAAAGTTACACTTCTTACACAGTGCACTGATCCCGACATTCCGTGGGCTTTCGCGAGCTTTTCCCCTGACAGTCCATCTATCTGTATATGTGGAAGCTCCGTGGACACAATAATTTGTAATTGTTGATTTCTTGCGCGGGGCCGACATCGATCGCACGCGTTCCATGGAGAACGTCCTTGGCGATTTTGTCGTGAACAACTGTCGAAGTGCTCTATGCGGACCTAATGAGGGTGAAAGCGTCGAGAATCGCGAAATCGTGAAGCCTCAGAGGAACCATTGCTGACGCCATACCTACGCCGTTGCCGTGTAGATGGGGCTTCGAGTCCAGCCTCAGTCAATTCCGATCTATCTCATGGAAGTCCTCCGAGACAGCTTTGCCAACGCGGCATGTCGTGATTAGTGACGTCGCATCGCTCAATCGGCGGTCCACACTGTCCTGAGCAAATGCCCACCGTGCGTTGTCGGAGCCGACCTCATATTACACGAATATGTTGGGCGTGAGGCTACCGGAAAAACAACCGATCATTGACAGACGTAAATCGTTTGTTGTTCAAGCAAACCGCTCGAGAGGGGGGTAAAAGGCGGCAGCAGAGCGTTGTCATTGGATGATTATTATTACCACAAATAACCTTCAGCTAGGCAGAACAGAAGCAAGGCTAACCTTTATATGGCATCTTTCGCGTAGACCCCGAGACGAAATTAAAGTATTGCTAGTTGATGAGTTGTCCGCCGCTATAATCCAAGCGCGAGGTTTTGTTGGTCAAATAACGAGCTGGCCATCTCACTAGTGCTGTCATCAACGTTGACAGTATTGGCAGGGGCAAAGATGCCAAACTCTTTCATCAACCAGCGCTGATTTCCCGAGACTGTTACTGATTTTGACCTCCCCAAAGCGGAAAATCCGGTAGACCATGATAGAGACGGTAGATTCTTGGTCAGGAAATGCCGTACAGGAGGGTCTCGGAGAGAGGCCCGGCAGGCTGTCATCGATTATCCCCAAATACAAGGTCGTACTATGCGTATCGTCCAATTCTCCAGGGCTCTGTTGCCCGCGATAAATCGATTCAGAAACTTCTAGACTGACGAAGTTTAAGCCTTGTGGATAGTACCGACTTCGCGGAAGGGGGGTGTCGTACCATGAGGGAGTGCGCATGCTGTCTGAGATGTGGACGATACACAAGTACTACCTGTTAGTAAACATGCGTGTACGTGTTACCCACAAGCTAGCCCTCTATTTCCCCGACACCAGATACTCCTGGTGTTGCTCGAAGAGGCCGGCAAATGCCTGCCGTGAGCATCGATTGGTCCTTCGGTCATCCAAGGCGAGCTACCAGTCGACCCTCCTCCCTGATTGAGCTTCGTCCCGGTGGAGGGCTCCATGATAGTGCTGATATGCTCTGCGAATGGCTGTTGGATGGTTTTTGCGCTGATGTAATGATGCGCGCAGCCTGGTGCTACGATCCTCTGGATGATTTGTAGGAGACGAGCATTCAAGAACACGTGCCCGAATACAACAACAACAATAACAAGGCAAGAGTGTCTCAGAGATAGTGTTTTTGAGCGCCAGCAGAGGCTGCACGTAATCCTAGTGGTTGGCTTTTCTTCAAAGGTTCTTCCTGACGACCATTGCCCTCATTCGGAGCAGTTAGAAGCAGGAATCGTTGAAAGCCTTTGCTATGCCTGTCAGATGGTCTGCGAACTAGTGCTTACGCGTCAGCCTCGGTTGTGCCTACTGTTTGAAGACAAAACAAGTAGTTAACTGAACAAGGAATCTAGATTAAGATTGTCAGTACCCAAAAATATGTCTCCAAAGCCGGCTGCAGTTTACAGTATAGTAGCCTGTGTTGTGGATGGTGACAGCACAGGAAAGATCGGTTCGTCAGCAGATGGTCGAGCCAATCCAATATTGCTTCCAGCCTCCAAAGATAACTGCAGCCCTTGATTCGCGGCGTTCCGCATATCCTTTTTACTTTATTTGCCTCCGTGGCCACAAAAGTTCTCGTCGCTCGTTTTAGGCGCAGATTCATCAGAGAATTGTCCTCGTGACGCCAGACCAGTGCCATCGCCAAGGATCTGGAACTCGATGCTGGTGGGACATTCCCACTTACAAATGGGCCAATTGAGAGACCATTTGTTTTCAAGTGGTATACGGTGAACCCATCGGAAGACGCGAGTTGCTAACCTCAATATTGATGGAAAAATCCATCCCACGACCCTGAATATGCTGATATAGGGCTTCTTGGCCCGGAGTTCTGTCATCATCACAGGCATATTCCGGACACGCCCCAGCCAGTGCGCTGCATAGCATACTTAGCAATTCGGCCGTATTACCCTGGGCTTTCCCGCTCGTCTGTCTAAGCCAAGGAAGCTCCGAAAGGGAGCCATTTCAGGGAGAATGGTTGATTGACTGTGATCACTCATAGGCTTCGCTCACGTCAAGGAAGGCTGGAGTTGCTTTGCTGGCAGAACATGGCGAACAGACTAGGATGTCGGACTTCAGTCCGAACAGAGTTAATGGCATACACCAGTGAAAGGTGTGAATAGATCACTTGGACTGGCCCTACCTCCCCCTATAGCCTATCGAGCTGCTCTCTGGTGACCCCAAGATCCTAGGGTATTAGCGTCATAGTGCGAGTTGATATGAAGAACACGGAGTTGCACTGAGGCTCCCCATTCTACGGCGAACAACTGTCTTGGCCCTCGGGTCGTCGAGTTTGGCTTGTCATGGTCATTGTCAGTCAGGTCAGAAGCGCTCGCGCTTCGTTGTGACCCACGCCATGCCCGTTGTCGAATCTCCACCTTGGTTTCCGGCCCAGTCCTCAAGAGCGAATGATGCGTCCATAGTCAGACACCGGATGTCTTTGATGAGTGCATTAGTAGAGCCTTAGCACAACAATCACTCTCTATGTCCTGCCCACTTGGGGCATTCCCACCTGCCATCGAACTAGGGCGCGGCCTTTGACGTCGCGCCTGCCCTCAACTTCCGGATGGAGCAGGGGCAAATGTGAAGGGCAAGTGCCATCGGCCAAGGCGCTCGCTCTCACTCCACAGCCAGCTGGTGCCGGCCAGGGCCTCATCATGTGCTCACGACTTCCAACCTGCACCTTTTGCTCGACAAACACCAGCGCATGCATTGCAAATTGCCAAACTCGGGCGGCCACCCGTTGTACCGGGTACTTTTCGCCAGCATTTCAGGAAGATTATGTCTCGGTCTCTCATGATTCGTCTTGCTACACCACACACCCTTTGAGTGGCGCGAAGAAAATGTCAACGGCACTCGGACATAAGGCCTGTGGTCCTTCTTCTGGAAACATGCAAATCTCATAAAAGCCTCTCGTAACTCCCTTCAATTTGGATCATCGTTATTGTCAGAATCGTCTATACCTTGGCTGGCTATTTACTTTGACTCGTCTGAATCTGCCCAACGCTTCTCATTTTGCATCGTTTCCCCTGTGCCGTGAGCGGCTAACATGAGCTTATCTCTCCGCTGCACACTTACTACTTCTCTCCTTATCTCGCCTTTCTGACACTAGGAGAGATATTTTGCCTCTACTGAGCAGCCACATTTCTCAGCTGCGCCTTTGTCTTGCTCCGGCAGTGCAAAAAGATCCTCTGTGACACCACAGCCGTTTTGGACGACACCACCAAGACCGTCGAGTCCTCGAGAGCGAATGCACCCTTAGCACAAGCTTTGGTTGACCATTCCTCGCCCATTTGCTTCTCGACCCCAGATTAAGCTCCGAGATTGATCCCAGCAAGCTGGGCACCGCTTATCAGTTGACTCCGTATCGTTGACGTTGGGCCTGGCCGGAGCCAAAGAGAGGGCCACAATTACGCACATCCCCAGTCTTACTCTTTGCCAGGGGCTTACGCCACACCTTCGGTCCCTATCGCGCGCACTGCGATTGCAGACGAGTTCGAGGCCCGATACAGGTTGAGCCTGTTTTGCTGTGGTCTTTTCCCCTTGCAATATCTTCTCTTTTGCATCCTACCTCCCCCGCGAAGGGCCCGTTGCACCAACAAAGACATCGACGGGCTTGATCTGGACAAGTTGTCTCCGCCCGGCAATCCGGCAGATCATCGTTGTTGTTGGTGAGATCTGATGCAACCTCGTTGGAACATCCCCACGCCCGTGCTACGACTCTTGGTGGACCACCAGGCACATCTTCTTGTTCCCTTTTCTTTCATTTACTTATAACGCCGGCACCAAGTGCCCTTATCGCCCGCCGTTGACTGGTCACACCACTCAGCACTACAATAGACTACATAAGCTCGCAGCATCTTCTCAGGATGGCTGGCACCAAGAACAGGACCTACACAGAAACTTAGCAGCAAGTCATCGCAAGTGCGTCTACGGACGCATCAGGCCATGCGTTGGCGGGCATGAGCGCTAACACCAATCCCACCTCGCTCATCTCCTCCAAGAAGAAATCGCGCCGACGAGCCGATTCTGCAAGTCAAAAACGGCGTTGCATCAGCACAGCATGTATCGCTTGCCGTAAACGCAAGTCCAAGTGCGACGGAGCACTGCCTAGTTGTGCTGCTTGTGCCAGCGTGTATGGCACAGAATGCATCTACGACCCGAATTCGGATCATCGCCGAAAGGGCGTCTATCGTGAGAAGGCGGACAGTATGAAAGCCCGAAACACTACTCTACAGGTCCTTGTTGAAGCCATACTCAACGCCTCAGAGGATGACGTCTCCTCCATCGTCAACCGCATCCGCTCGTGTGACAACCTGGATTCCGTAGCCCAGGCGATCGTCAACCAAGATGCAGACAGCGAAGTCGGAACACCTGAGGAGAGAAAAGAGGACTATGTCGATTTTATGGCTGTCAAAGGCGAAAAGGAACTCGCCCGTAAGATGGGTGAACTTCGATTTGAGAACGGCTCCGTGCGCTTCATTGGCGGCACATCCCATCTCATCTATCTAGGAGACTCACAAAATGATGCTGCGGATCTTGATCCTAACTCCGACCAACAACTCATGAGCGATGATCCCGTCTCATCCTGGACACAAGTGACGATGGACTCCAGCCTGATTACGCATTTGATCAACATATACTTCAACTATCACTTTACGTACTTCACGGCCCTGTCTAAGAAATTATTTTTTCGAGATTTCATGCAAGGTCGAGCGAGCGTATCGTCACGAAACTCGACAACTTACTGCTCACCTTTATTGGTGAATGCGATGCTGGCACTCGGTTGCCACTTCACCGACGTAGCTGGCGCATTCGGGACACCTGGAGATGCTCGAACGAAAGGAGACCTTTTTTTCGCAGAAGCGAAGAGACTTATCTTAGACAACGACGAGTTTGCGAAACCCCGCCTCGTTACGGTACAAGCGCTGGCGCTGATGTCCGTCAGAGAGGCTGGTTGTGGCCGCGAGGCCAAGGGCTGGGTTTACAGTGGTATGAGCTTCCGAATGGCACAAGACATTGGGCTCAACCTTGAGGTCACCGGCACGGACAGGGATCACATGTCAGAGGAAGAAATCGATGCCAGGAAGATCACGTATTGGGGGTGTTTTGTGTTCGACAAGTGCTGGTCAAATTACCTGGGTCGACTACCTCAGCTTCCAAAAGCCTCTTGCAACACCTCCAAGTTTGAGGCTCATCCGGAGGACGCAGCCACGTGGTCGCCACTGACTGACAAAGGCTTCGACGAGTCGTTCGAACAACCATCGCGTACTCGGTCTGCAGCATTGCAACTGGCTAGTCTCTGTGAGATTAGCAGTGACCTCTTGGTCTTCTTTTACCATCCTAACCACATTGGTCGATCACGGGGCAAGTCGGCCGAATTGAAGAAGCTGAGTGAAATACATCAGCGCCTTGAGCAGTGGCGCAAAACGCTGCCGAAGCATTTCGAGCCCACAGATGGCCAGCTACCCAATGTCATTCTCATGCAGTAAGTACATGATTAACCCTGACAACTCACGCTACTTAGTCCAGCGGGAGTTTGTTCTAGACCTTTGGTCACAGCCAGTTGCTGACACTTGATGCGCTAGCATGTTTTTTCATCTGCAATATATCCACCTCTTTCGGCCGTTCCTGAAGTACACCCCGTCTGCGTCACCGCTACCTGCTCACGTTTCCCCGCGAAGAATATGCACCGCTAATGCAGGTGCGATATCCAAATTGACGAGGTTGTACAAAAAGCTTTACGGCCTGCGACAGATCTGTAATATTGCAGTGTACATGGTCCACAGCGCATGCACCATACACTTACTCAACCTTCCCGAAAAGAGCGCCAGGCGAGACATTATCCATGGCGTCAAGCACTTGGAAGAGATAGCGGATGACTGGCTCTGTGCCCGTCGTACGTTGAGCATTCTGAGCGTCTTGTCTCGAAAGTGGGGCTGTGATCTACCAGAAGACGCCGCTGTTGTGCTCCGAAGGGCTGATGAGAAGTATGGATATTACAGCACATCAGACGTACAATCCCCAGCATCGAGCCATACAACGGGAGTCATTTCGGATGACAGCTCGTTATCAAAGTCGCTGCGAGACCACAGCCCCACGGGGCTATTTTCCCAAGTCAACGTGAATGGAGTCATTAGTCCAGGGCCTCTGGATGATCGCATAGCCCTGATGCGTTCTTCTCAAATGGTGGAAGAAGTTACCCATCGACTGTCACATCATCGAGAGCAACCCATGCGAATGGAGATGCCATTGGACTTCAACACCAACATGATGGGAGGAAGGTGGACCAGCAATCCAGTCAGTGCAGGGTCGTCAGGGTATGACTCGCCTTTCTTCCCCATGAATGCGCGTGCCTCGATTCCTCAAGAGAGCCGACAAGCTGTGCCCCGTCGAATGCCAAATGGCTCAGGCAACGGAACGCCAAATGGGCAGACGGCGCGAGGTGGCAACAGAATTTCGAGGGCTGGGGCATGGGTGGTAATGGTGGTGGTGGTGGCCCCCCACCAGGAGTGTTTATGTTCAGCCACAACCGAAGCAACAGCTTCCATCAGGCTTCTGGAGCCGTCCAGGATGATCAGGGGCAGCTGGGGTTCGAGGGCCTCGCTGCATCGCTGAGTGGAGGTGGATGGCTCCCTGGCCTGGATTGAGGTTACGTAAAAGTCATCGCAAGATATGCTAGTTGGCGTCATTTACTGGTCCTGGCGACCTTGATATTGCCTCCCATCGAAACTTGGTTCTCTTTCTTCGCCCTGAATTGGCCTCTCGTTCTTCCACTTACTGCCGAGCCGCAACACTTAGCTTGGTGTTTTTCTAAGGCACATGTTCTCTTCAACACGGATGTGTACCCATATACCTGCTCAATATGTGGCATATGTGCAAGTTTGAGTTGAGGCACGTTTTCCAGATGTACTGGAGCCTATAAAAATATGGACTTTAATTACTATCATTCACTTCCGCCGCTGGTCCAGGCACTAAGCGATAACCAGCTGGAAATTTGCAGGGTTATTTGAGAGCGGCTTATACTACTGGGGGCGCATTGGAAGATGGAGGTCATTTGAGTTTGCTTTTGTCTCAAAATAGAAGGCGTTTAGGATAAAATATCGGTACTTGCGGCGGGAAATGATGCAACGGGCTAAAGGCGAGGATACTGAAGCGGACTCTGAAGATGAGACTAGATAATGAAAGATGAACAACGAAATTTTTTGCTCCTGTTGAATCAAGATGAATGGAATGAGCCAAGTGTGCTTTTATTGGCTCGTGACATGGGCCATTACGACTATTCATCAGGGTCTCGGCGACAATCCTGGTGCTGGACCGGGGCAAGCCAAACAAGGCGAAGAGGCGATATCGAATGAAGAATGACAAGATCCACGCTTTTCAATATAAAGGGGGGCATAAATGCAAAGAACCTGCCTCTTTGCGAAAAGTGCGCCTGGTCTATTTTTGACGATCCTATTCCTGGAAACCAAGCTACTGTAGGTATTTGAGATAGATTGCAAGATTTGGCCCTTGCCACGCGGACTCTTCTTTCCTCAACCAGGTTAAAGCAGGTGCAGTAGAATGTATGCTTGTTGCCTCGTCCCCGCTTTTCCCATACAAACTATGCTCGCAGAGTCGAATGAAGAGCTGTACATGTGAGGCCCTAAATCGTGCAGGTATGGGGTGTGGGATGAGGCGCCGATAGTGGCCTTCCCGATCGGGTAGGTTGATGATCAATCCAGGATGATGTGTACGCTGGGAAATAGGGGCCCGAACGTGATAATGACACATATCTAGTCTTAGACTCTTTTTTTACTCTTCATTTAAATATTGGTGAATTTGGTTTTGTTGCGTGATGATAGGTTGTGAGGTGCGCGATACTACATTCGCTCAGGCATGTCTTACTATTCTGAGGCGTGGGGTGCATATGCATGGCTGCGGGATGTTGTTCCTTGCTGGGAAGGTTGAGGCGGAGGAGCAAATAATTACTTATGAGGCAATCTTGAGTCGTTCTGCGGGCAGAGATAGATTATCTATTCGATCAGCCCGGCGTAATTTGTTGGAAAGCAGTCCCAAGTGATCGGCATCATCGAATCGATTGCCCCGAGGGGACGGGACTAGCGGTAATAAACAGGGCAGACTGCGCCTGTACAAAATTACAACGCTAGGGCTGGCGAATTTAGTCTAGCTGCCTAAATCGATGGTCATGATCTTCACGGGCGGAATTTAGGGGCACGGCATTCGCCGCTTGCACGAGGTTCTATTCACCGCGCGGAATGGTCTTCGAACTACTCAGCTTTGCAAGGCTGGGCTGTTTTGCGTTTTTGCGAAACTTGGCAAGGATCAGGCAGGCAGGTGTCAAGGTCGTTATGGGGTCGTTCGATCTAGCTTAGTTTGAATGGCGTAGTCGGCTTATCCGTGTTTGGAAACACCGTTCATCTCGTCTGAGTTGGCTTCATCACAGTGGTATTGGCTCGGTGGTAGTCGTATGTCCTTCTCTTTTGGCTTTTACCCCACACTACGGTGCCATCTGCTGTGGGAACACAGTACTGAGATGGATTCACCAGACTGGGCTGGTATCGCGCGCTTGGATGAAGATTTCGGCAGTGGGTGGCATTGTGGTGTTGTATGAGGGGTGAGGATGATCGACAAGAGGGTACTGATTGGGAATGCTCCAATGAGGATGAAATGCGCGTAAAGAGAAGGTTCTTTTGTGGCGTGGATGGTGGTTGTGGTTGCGAAGGGGTGCGAATGGACTCTGGAGTGTGCCTCTGGGGGAAATGTGCTTCGATATCGGTGATGATACTGTGACTGGTTTGACAATGTGGTGAGGTGTGAAACTTGATTCTCCGGGACATATGAAAGTCTACTTTGTTGCTCCATGGGGTGTATGATGCTGGCATGGACCATCTATGATCGTCAGAGGGCTGGATTTTCGTCGCCATCGGGGACAACTTGGAATGCAGACGGAATATCGACGAGGCATAACACATTGTGTAAAGCGCAACTTGCCTAAGCAGCAAGGACAAATCACCCTTATCTGGTACGAGAATAGACGGTATCAGGGCGATAACTCCGACGTATACTGTATGCAGATGATGACCATAGTGTCGACTTCCGTGCAATCTTACCAGAGGTGAGCAAGTCAAGCTGTTCAATCGAGTATTCAGTGTCATTACATTATCTTTCCTTTACGAAACCACTGTCAAGTTGTTCATAATCATGTGAATTGGGACAAGAAAGACTGGATAGCCACTTTTATGGTCATCTAATAACCGATTTCTTCGATCAATGTAAAGAAGCTATAGTTCTTCGGTGATTTTAAACTGTCAGCGGGTAGGATCAAACCTAGATATGCAGCACGAGGCACGATCATCGAAATTGGAGCTAGGAGGAGGTAGATAACGGTTATTCATAACTACAGCTACACATGGGATATAACGAATGTGACTATCTACCGAGGCAGTGTGATGCTTTCATATCAGTATTGATTCTTTTCACGTTGCAGGTCATCTTTTCGAAGTGATGATAGACTGTTGTGATTATTGCTCACTTGTAGATGTTTGATTCCTCCAAAATGATGGATAATCACGCAAAATGACAGACAAGAACTCTCTGATATGTTTTTTCGAGAGAAATTCCGGCGAAGAACATCTCGTGTCCCAATTTTCTGATAGGTTTCCGTGATATTCTATCACAATTGACATTCTGTATTTTTGTCATGTGGAAGAAACAGAGCTGTGACTCACAATAGTCTTTCACGAGACGGTTCTTATCCAGTATGGAATTGCTTCAAGAAACACGCCATTTTTCCTTGACAGCGTTTTCAAACCCGAGGCTTCCAGTCTTTATCATCGAGCTTGCTGTGCTTGAGTAGTAAGTAAGTGACAAACTTTGCTTCAGCCTTCTACAGACTCAGAAATACCCTGTAGAGTATATGAAAAATCATGATGCCCGGAGGGACACGCGCAGCAAGAAGCAAGGAATTGCGAATCAATTGCTTGTACCAGTAGTCTATTAAGTCAACCTTCGAAGCAGATTGTAAAGACGAAACATGCAGCTTCATTGCAATGAGAATATGTGAACATCCTCTCACTCTCATGGCAAGGCATCTAAACCATCAAGTCCTGCGAACGCTGACTTCCACTCGAGTTTATGACATTTGGCAAACCTGGCTTGCCATGGAAGAGCCCAGGAACAAACTCCTTCATCTGCCGAGTTTTAATCAACGTTTTAGCTTTCTTCTTGGATCAATGCAAACGGTTCTCGTCGTGCAAGTACTAATGTTGTCAAATGGCAAACAATTCTACAATCTGTCGGCGTTTCTCTGGCGATGAACGCCGGTTTTCACACCTCAGGGAAATTTTTGTTTCCAACTATCTTTTAGGATGAAGAGCTACTGTATTATTGAGTTATTTATTTCTCGCAGTCCTATCATGCATTCGTAATGTCGAATCAGTGGCGTGGTCACAAGTGATGGCTGAACAAGGCAACACGCTATACATCGAAATCAAGGGCTCATATTACTTTTATTGCCTAGTAATATAGTTCAGAACGCGAGACTACATATCCAGCTCTTTTATCGGTCCCAATTCGCGTACTCAAACGTTTTCATGATTGGTGTCGAATTTCAGATCATGTTCAAGTATAGGGGTAGCTTTATGTCACCACTTTCGGAATGCCCGGTAAAGATGGGATGCTTTTCAAATTTCCCCTTAATTAATATATGCCCTGCGGTACTGAATCAAAATGATAACCAATAAAACAACTCGTCAGAATGACGCAGCATCATTCTGTCACAATATCGCGTCGATGGCTGTTATTAGGTGTATCTCCCGAGTCGGAAGACTGGAAATGAACGACAACACCAAGAACCATCCAGATTTCGACATTCGTATACCCTCTATGGAGGACCCTCTACGACCTGAGACTGTTCCCACATTCACATGGGTTACTAAATTCGCGACCCCGCAGCAATTATCGGTTGAAATTCTGGTAGAGCTGCTCTCCATGCGACATAGCTATCAACAGCCGCTCCGAGAGGAGTGCCAAACCTTCACGCCGGGAGATATTGGTGGAGAATTTCTATTCGATGCCCTGAAACGTGAGTCCCGAAATTAAGTTCAAGAATGGAATAAAAGCCTTGTAGGGCCCTGAAGCACTCCACATGGGAGTACCGAGATCCGTGGTGGTATCGTGTTGCATGATGCGAGCGCGTAGTTCGGCTTTGGCTTTTCTGCCTAATCAAATGGATCTCAATCGAGCGATGACATGACTAGACAGGAAGTGGGGGTCAGGCTAAACTAAGATAGAGTCTGGCCAAATGGGCAATAACTTCAAGTTCTGTTCAGGAGCCAAATGTAAGGAGAAGAACACCGAGGGAAAGAACACGGTAGAGCAACAGTTTACACTCTTCTGTAACAATAACGGCAGAGAATCTTAATAGCCCGACAATCCTACCGATAGATCAAGAGCAATATCGAAGATACAGTACATCTTAACATCACGCATTTACCGGCTGATCATATGAGGATCACCTAGTATTGGGGTGTTGGCCATGGGCATTCTAGTTGTAGGGCTCCTTGATGATCAAGCCTTGATGTCGTAATCAGTGATTCCACGTGGGCCGTGTTCACTTCATTTCATTGCAGGGGACCTGGTTTATGGAGCCGTGAGCCGTAGTGAGCGGCAAGGGTTGCGAGTTTCATCTGCCGCTGTCTTCCACTTTACGTGTGTCGAAAGGGTGAAGCCACAACTCGATGTGGGCTTCGGCTGGGTGGGCTTCAGTGTGGGCTGCTTCAGTCTGGACAAAATGATTGTGGATGCACAACTTTGCACAACTTCCCAAAACAGCTCCTGAGTGTGTACTGGAGGATTTCCACGGCTCCCAACGATGCAGTGAGTGAAGATCCTGGGAGAAACACAGGCGCTACGGGCCGAAGGAGCGAGAGCCCGCCTGGAGCAACTCACGTGGTTGTGCGATACAGTGTGGCATCACGGATCTGGCCGAGCAGAAGCCAAGGTAATGTAAGAAATAACATGGCCACGTCCTGGATTGTCATCAAGTGCCAGTACATGATACTGTAGCTGCGGGCGCTGCACCTCCATGGGAAGGTGTCAGGTCTGCCAGCCATGCCACGCCAGCCAGCCCGCACCTGGCTCGCAGCCATTACAAGCCAGAGGAATTGCAATGGCGTGAGCAGGCCTGTGTTATGCTGTCATGCGATGCTCTGAGTGGGTGGCAGCACCCATGAAGCGAGAGACCAGCGGCAGAGCAGAGTCGGGGAGACGGGCCGTGAAGCGCAGCAGTACCATGGAAGCAAAGGGCAAGGGAGAGACGAGACGCCAGACCGAGGCACAGATGGCCTCAAGTCCCGGCGCTACGGAGCCCATCAATCTTCACGCCGTCCGTTTCGAGGGCATGTCGGCTGCCAAGTGCCGCGTTAGCGGTTTTGGTTCTTGGAACTGAAGATGGACCCGAGATCACAGACCACAGACAATGGGTCCAGATGCCTTTTTCTGTTTTTGCCTCCGCCATTTGCGCGGGAAGTGGGGGAACCACTCTCGCTGCATTGACCTGAGTGGTTTCTTCAATCGCCTTGTTCGTCAGCTATCAACTGGATCAGCCCGTTGATGGCCGTATTGATCAAGCTCGTCATGTTTCAGTTCGCAGAAGAGTTTTGAGCTTCGATGTGAGCTTCGATGGTATCCAGCGCCTTGGGGGCCAGCGTTAGGGCAGTAGGCTACTGCGAGGGCATGATTCGGAGTAGCATAGGCGCAGAAGAACGACGGATAGCTTATCGACACCGAAGCACGGACACGGCTTCAGTACCAAAATAGAAAATGCGCCGCCCGTCCTTTGTCTCTGCATCAACGGGGTGTTGAGTCTCAGGTCGTCAGTCTAGAAGATAAATTCGCGACCTAAGAGTAACTTAGTTTAGCACCGTCGTTTGTCTGAAGAGTAATAGCGAAACAGTGCTGTTTAGCGCACGATGCAGAAGAGGGACGAGAAACCGAACGTGGAGCCGGGAGCCGGGACAGGCCCAAATTAGTGTTAATTCGCTTCAATCCTCTTCGTCCCAGATGTCCAGATACGACAAGCTGGGCGCCGTGGTGTTGCTGACAGATGGCTTATACACCAGCGAGCGACAGCGCCACGCAAGAATCACCAGGTCTGAGTTGGGGGAAGTGGAGTCGTGCCTGCCCAATCCCTGCCCCTGCCTTCAGCCGTCGACAGCTGTCTGTGGCCTCATGTCCACTCTGCCCACAACTGCCCACAGCTGCCCTGCGTGCTGCCAGCTGTCTGCCGGGCCCCTGGCACTCCTGGCACCTGGCTGCCACGCTGCGCTGTGCTGGGGGGCCCCTGCTGACTTGTGCTTGTCATTTTGATGCTGTGTTCCCAAACTCCCAACAAACGACAGCGACGTCGTCCGTTCGGAGCACGAATCCCTTTCTGGAGACCCGGCCGTGGCAAGGCGCTTCCATCGATCACCCACCCCATCAACCGTTACGAATATCGAACCCAATACCGATGATAAAACACCGGCTGCAATTGCTAGGGGTTCATGGAGGCTGCTGCATTGAATTCGTCTAGTGTTGGTCTCGCCGGCAGGGCGACGCCCTCTCTCTCCAAACACTGTACTCCGTACCTCTCTTTTCTCCTCACTGTCCTTCGACTGTTCCCTAACTAGAAGTCACGGGTCTCTGGAATAATTCTTCAGATCTTCCCCAACTTGTTCCCCGAGTCATTTTCAAACGCTATCCACAGCCGCTCAGGGCAATCACTCCCGCTTCCCGATGCCTTACTTCTCATCTGCCGACTGGTTATCGTCTGCTTGACTCGTTTTTGTCTCTTCATCATTCCCTTCTGACAAGAGGTTTGTCAACCACAGCTCCATTTGCGTTCGTGCGCAGGCTACTCAAGGCCCACCTGTCGGGGATCCGTCGGGACAGGCCACTCTGGGTTCAGACAGAATTAGCCCAATTGGTCAGCGCTCTGGATAACTCTGCCCCTCCAACCCTCTTTTTAAACGAGGACTACAGGAACCAGTTGCCGCGTACCCCCGGCACTTGGCTGGCTCTTCGTTCAGGCATGATGATTATGCTCCAGGATCAATCCTTCAACTTGCGAAGAAGGGCTCAATCCCTTCGTTTCGCACTCACGCCAACCCATGTTCATCTCAAAAGACTTTTGGGGGCATACTGGAAAAGTGGATTCTGATTTCCGTACATTTGGCGCCACACAGAACAGCACCTTTCGAGAAGAAGCAAAGTGATAAGATATGGCCTGTTAATAGAAAAGAAAATGCCGCCACAGTGACGCGGAAACGGGGCCTTTCCGGTGTTTATTCGTTCCCTCCACTTTCAGTTGACTCTCAATTTGGGAAGTTGCTGTGTGTGCCCAATCTGGACGAGATTGGGACGCCATGCCATCTACAGCCGTCAGCCCGAAGACCGAAATGTGGCTTGCTCGCTTCGCTCATCATCTATGGAGTGCACAACGGTAGCCCAGCAGTCGAGTGATTTTCCACCAAATGGAGTGCTTTCTCAGGCGTGGATATGTCGGTAGAGATCGACCCAAAAGCCAAACTGCACAGGGGAGTTCCATCGAATGGAGTTCCAGGTGGGGGAGCGTCGCATGGCATCTGTTGTTGTGTGTGGCCTCTCGTCCGGGGACAGGACGTGGCCAAAAAAAGCAGAACGCCGGTATAACGCCGACAGAGGCCAACTTCTTGACGGTCCATGATGTGTTGTCACGCTCCTGCCAACCTTGTTTGGCCGTGACATCGCCGAGCTAGGTGTTCCAGGTCTTTTTGAAGGGTTCTCCAACCTGAAGATCGACAGACGTCATGCATGAACTCAAGACTGACAGACTGCGGGAGTCCCGTGTATGTGTGAACACATCTTGAAAGACACACCTCCCTCGACAAGAGGGGCCGCGTCTCGGAATCGTGGAGTTGACGCTGATAGCTTGGAGCCCGGAGCATACTTCGGACTTTACTCCGCACGCCAGCCTGCTTGCTTTAACGTTCATCTGCGTTGCGCCATGGCAAAGGAGACAAGACACAGAGACGCGAAATCAGACAGCATAAAAGCCTCAGATAACCAGCACCATTTACTAGCGACGCGTCGAGCCAGGGAGGGCATCGGATGCGTGGGTCCATCGAACATCCATTGGTCTTGCATTCGATGGCTTTGGCTCTTCACAAGTCGTCGACTTGCCGTCGACTGTGGCGTCGTACCTAGAGCATGTCCTAGTACATACTTTAGGTCACTGACAAGGGATCAAGCGTTGAGGGCCTCATCCGCACCACTTACAGGGTCGTTGCGGACGGGCTCCACACAAGCCCAGCGGGTTCCAGTTGCCGCCGTTTATTATACACACAACCTCATCAGTGCCAGGCGCCTCCACACCCGACCGCTTGGTCAGGTCCTATTCCGTCACTTTACTTGTGAACAAGTGTGTCCCGGTTGACAGTTGCCAACTTGTGCCATCTCTAGGGTATTGTATGGGGTACGGAGTTTGAGACGTAGTCGTAATAGTGCGCATTGGACATGAACACCCCCCGTCTGCTTGCTTCACCTGGGCGCTCTAGCCCCTTCGCCCGGGACATTTTGTACCCCAATATATGCGTCGCCTTCGACAAGCGGAATAATTAGTCTTGAATCAAGTACCATCATTCTCCTCTCTATTCGTTCAGGAGCCGAGCAGTTCTTTACCAGCCCATTTCTTTGGATCTGATCCATCTTAGACGACAGCAGTTCCATTCTCGATAGGCATTTCACGACAGAAGAGTCACAGACCCTTCACCCAACTCCTGCGGATCAAGCTCAATCGGAACCCGCCCTGTCAGTTTTCACTTCCCACAAGCTTTGGCTACGGACTTGGTCGCCGGCGCCACCTCTCCTTGTCCTCTTACCGACCTTTGGCCAGGGTACAACCTCTTTGCTGTAGTCTGCACCACTCTCCAACCACCGCTGTGCCGTGACCTGGGACGATTTTACCTTCAAGACTTCTACTACTGGCCTGAAATTCAAAGGATTGGCAACAAACAGGAGAATACAAGCAGCTTGTATTATATCCAGCTTGATCGTCCTAGCAGCAGTGGACATCCTGACAATCCATGAGTTACGGAAACCACCAAAGCAAGTAGAGAAACCCCCCACCTCGGTATTGTTTGGCCCTCTTGGCGGCAATAGCCTCATCACCCCCAACATTTCTTTGCCTCTCTACGGCGTCTGGAATATTTGGGAACTCACTGCTATAGATATCAGCAAGTCCCCAGTTATTGGAAATTCTAACAAACGAAGGACCAGACATGTTGTCTAATCCGCTACACCGTTACTCGCCTTACAACAATACGTCCTCTTCGGCGCTTCATAATTCCCTCTCCCAGTCTCATCATGGACAACATCATGGACACAACAACCTTTTTGAGTCATTAGGCCATGATTCACACTACGGCATGCATCATCATCTTCAACAACACCATATGGGCAGCTCTCATCCCAGGATAGCAGGGCCTCTGGAGCGCACGAGTCATGGTAAACAGCGAGTTCATCAGTCAGGGTCGTCCGGGAAAGCATCAGGGACCTCGGGGCCGGTTCGACGAAGAATCAGTCGAGCGTGTGATCAGTGTAATCAGCTGAGAACGAAATGTGATGGAAAGCTGCCGTGTGCGCATTGCGTCGGTAAGTCCTGTTATCGAGGGTCTCTTTCGAGGCGACGTATCTACTCTGCCGGTTGGCGTACTAACCCAGGCATTCTAGAATTCGGTTTGAGCTGCGAATACATGCGTGAGAAAAAGAAACGTGGCAAGGCATCACGAAAAGACCTGGCTGAACGGGCTGCTGCTCAAGCTGCAGCAGCGACATCAAATCCATCTGGAGATGTTTCTGATGGGAAAGAGTCCAGTAATTCGCCAGCAACAGACGACAGGGTCGATCATCTCATGGATAACAGCAGAAGTGAGTCGATATCTAGTGGTGGGCTCACCACGGTACATGATGGACTCAGTGGTAATGCTGCCATCGACCCAGAATTCCACTCCGGACAACCAGCAACGACCCCCGGACAATATGGCGGACTCTCGGATCACTCTCATATGCAACATCCTATTTCCATTACTTCAGATAGCATGAATAGTGCTCGAACGATGAGTATGGCCGGATATAGCAACATGTCGACAAGCTACGATAGGCAAAGCTTGGCAAGTGATGATCTGATGGGAGGCAATCAGGGTTATGCGCATGCCCATCAGAACAATATGCATAATTACCCTGATATGGCTTTCGGTATGATGGGACAGAGCCCTACATATTTCAACAACGCGTCTGGTTTTCGAATGAGCAATAGTCTCATCAACGGGTATCATCTGGCCACTGCGACATCTCCTGGATGGCCGATGCCAATTTCCTCACCGCCAGCTCAATTTCAGCACCAAATGCACGCCAGCAGCTTCAGTCAAAATGCTTTACGCTATCCAGTTTTACAGCCTCTTCTGCCTCACTTGACCAACATTATTCCCATTCAGCTCGGATGCGATTTGATTGATTTTTACTTTGCATCATCGTCCTCGGCCACGATGCATCCCTTATCACCTTACATCCTGGGATCAGTATTTCGAAAGCGAGCGATTTGTCATCCAACGAAACCGAGAAAATGTCAGCCTGCTCTATTAGCCAGTATGCTCTGGGTAGCTGCACAAACAAGCGAAGCTCCCCTGCTGACGAGCGTTCCTTCGGCTCGTGGCAAGATTTGTCAGAAGCTGTTGGAGTTGACCGTCAGTCTGCTGAAACCACTGGTCCACAACACTTCAATTCCCAATTCTTCAAATTCAGATCATCAAACCGCAGGAGGATCTGCCTTGGCAGCTCTGGGAGCAGCGTTGCCCAACTCTTTGAGTAGCATCGACGCTGCCCTTGCTGGAGAAAATGGAGCGTTTGGAGCATCTGGCCAACTCGACGACCTCGTTACGTACATCCACTTGGCAACTGTCGTCTCAGCCAGCGAGTATAAAGGAGCTAGCTTGCGGTGGTGGAATGTAGCCTGGTCGTTGGCCCGAGAGCTGAAACTGGGCCGTGAGTTGCCCCCAAATGAGCTTCGATCAGGATTTGACCAAAATGATATGGATACGGATACTGTGGATGAGCACGACAGAGTTCGAAATCTACCTGGATTTGTGACCGAAGAAGAGAGAGAAGAAAGACGACGAACATGGTGGCTGGTGTATATTGTTGATCGACATCTTGCTTTTTGTTACAACCGACCTCTGTTCTTACTCGACGTTGAGTGCGAGGGCCTCAGACAACCCCTGGATGACGCAGCCTGGCAAAGTGGAGATTTTCCATCCCATCCAGACTCTAATAACGGCGGTAATAGCAATATTTTAGGGGGATTATCCGAGAATGAAGGCAACAAATACCCAGCGTGTGGGCCGCAGTTCGCATGCCAAGGATACAGCATCTTTGGCCACTTCCTTCCGCTGATGACCATTCTTGGCGAGATCGTCGACTTGCAGCACGCCAGGAACCATCCCAGATTTGGGTCGGCATTCAGAGCCTCTCGAGAGTGGGCAAACCAGGTATCAGAAATCAGAAGCCACTTGGAGGTCTACGAGGAGTCACTCAAGCGATTCGAGTCACGGAACGTCCTCCAGAGCAATGATGGCACGAAAGACGAGTCAAACGGTTTGAAGGGACACGTCGAGGCACAGAGGGGAATGGAGTCAAATAGCAGTCCCTCTGCCCATTCTGTTCACACAACATCGAGCCGGATAACGGAAGCGGGGGTGCAGACTCGAACTGTTCTGGCATACGGGACCCATGTCATGCACGTCCTTCACATTTTGCTCGAGGGCAAATGGGATCCCGTCAGCCTGTTAGACGACGAAGATTTGTGGATTTCATCGCAGGAGTTTGTCACAGCGTCAGGTCACGCTGTGGCTGCTGCGGAAGCCATCGGCCAAATTCTCGAGTACGACCCTGGTCTGGAACTGATGCCTTTCTTCTTCGGGGTCTATCTCCTTCAGGGCTCATTCCTGCTTCTACTCATAGCAGACAAGTTGCAGGCAGAGGCCTCGCCAAATGTAGTTCGAGCGTGTGAGACAATTGTGCGAGCACATGATGCATGTGTTGTGACGCTCAGCACAGAATATCAGGTAGGTTTGCCAATTCTACTCCCCCCCAGGAAAGATGACAATAATGAAACGGTGTTCTGACTTTGAATTAGCGCAAATTTAGCAAAGTCATGCGTGGTGCCCTGGCTCTTGTTCGTGGTCGCGTCCCTGAAGACCTAGGCGACCAACTCCAGCGCCGACGCGAACTCCTCGGACTGTATCGGTGGACCGGTGACGGCACGGGTCTAGCATTGTGATTTATTTCTTCGGATCTTGTTCCGTCTCCGTTCTTTCGACTCTTGTTGCGAAGCGGTTCGGGCGTATGTATATCTATGACGGTGTATTTCTGGGAACTGCCGGTTCGAAAAAGGAATGGATTTATGATTTGGAAATGCTTTTGCGATGGGTGGGCGTTTCGGCTCTTTAGTATAGCGATGAATTCCAACAGTTTTGTCGCCCACGTTCTTCTTTGACTGATAATTTTTGGCTCAATATCAAGTGTGCCAGCCTGGCTGCTTTAATGTAATCATGAATACTACCTAGGTAGGTAAGGGCGTTGTCATAACGTCAGCATAGGACTTTTGGTTCTTATGAATCTCCATAGATGTCATTTGGAAGAGTTGAGAAATATCTGTTCTGAAGTACAACTTCAAACTCCGTGAGTTCGAGTGGCTCATCATCCAATGAAAGATAAATCATCGGAAGTAGCAAGTCATCGGCAAAGGAATCACGACTCTTGCGGGTCCTTTATCAACATTTAGCCGATCTTGCTCTACATGGTATCTGAATCTTGTGTTATACCTTCTCCATCTAATAGCTGGAACTGGAAGAAAGGAACCACTTGACCCCGATAGTAACGGGCTTGGATTAATCCGCGGTGCCCATCGATTATGTCTATCTCGTCCGTCCGTATTGAGTCGTCACAACCGTATCAACCAGTCACTATTCAGCAAAAGTCAGCAAGTTCACATCATATATAGTAAGGAAGTTAAAACCATTACTCAAGTTATGCCCATGTTCTCTCGCTGACCAAGAAGCCACGCTCTAGCATTCGTAACCCCAACCCCAACCTGGTCAAACTGCCACGCCATCAAGCCATCAAGCGCAGTCTTGATGAACTTGCCGCCCGTTCGCAAGCCAAAAAGGTCTTGGATGTCATTGCCATTCAGCAGCGGTCGCTGGATATGGGCGTCCTGCAAACCGTTGCTCCATACATACTCTGCGAACACGGAATATTTTGCAAGGGCGGGGTCTTCCAGAAACTCATTCATCGAGGACTTGACAGAGAGTAATCTTGAAGTCTGAGAATGTCTAGAGTATACAGCTGTCGCGAGCATAGTGTAAGTAACCTGCGTCGTCCATGTTGATCCCCATGATCGAATCACCTTGCCGACATCGCTGCGTCGGGGTTTCGCAGTTTGGTCTGCGACTGAGTCGTTTATTGCTGAGATGGAGTCGAAATTCCAAAGTGCTTCTTGGAAGGTTTTCGATATCTTGGCGGGGGCTCGAATCGCCGTTGTCATTTCCTCGACCGCTTGTGGAAGGTTGCCGTGCCGGAGAACAGCGAATGGTGCGTAGGCGGCCATGATCCATAGATATTCTGCGTTCAACTCGGATCGGACCATCTTAGCCAGAGTACTGTTGTCCTTGAGAAGGAGATCTAGCAGGCGGTAGCCACACGGCCAAAGAGCCGGCCATTGGTACGAGGTGAATGAAGCTGCGAGACCAGATTCTGCTTTCAGTGTCAATTGAAGGGATGGGTCGAGGCGGATGAAAACAGGTGCATAGAGATTGGCATCGAAGAGATGCTAAAAAGCAACCACTGTATTCTGCTCCTTCATCATTTTAAATAACTCAATATTGATTCGGTCGCGTGTGATAAGAGTGTCGAGAGCTCGCTGAATGTCCCAATCCTTCATTGCCTGTATGGTCTCCGGGTCAATCGCGAAGCCAAGCTTGCTACCGACTCGAATGAGCCGCAGCACACGCAACGGGTCGTCCATAAACGTGTTTTCACGGATCAAGAGGCGTTCTCATGACTTTCGCTTCAAGATTGTGAAGGCCTCTGTCCTTGAGATCAAAGACCTCTAGCGTCTCGAGATCAAACAACAGGGAATTAATGGTGGCGTCGCGACGAAATGCATCCTCCTCTGGGGTGCCAAACTCCATCTCTGGAGTTCGACTCTGACCATGATAGACCTCTTTTCGAAGATTCACCAAGTCAATGTCCAGTCCGAAGAGCTTGCCACCTGAGGTCTCGAGCTTCTTTCCCTTTTTGACGTTTCTCGCCAGTATGTGAAAGCGGGTGAATTTGGCATCGAGGATGCTTAGGTTTGCTGCTTTCTGGCGGTACCTTGCCTCAATCTCAGGTTTGGCAGAGAAGCTCTCCAGAAACAGACCGAACTCTCGTCCTGTTACATTACTCAATGCCAAATCGAGGTCAGAGGAGGGGATGCCAAGGAGGCGATCACGAACCCATCCACCAGCGATCCAGACTTTGAGCCCCGGAAAATACTGCGCGCCTTCGAGCAAAAGCTCCCGGAGCAGCTTCTCGGCGGGCAACAAATCAATTGTTTGCCTTGTTGCCATCGAATGTCTGATCGTACCGAAATTGTCTTAAGTGGTTTTGTAGAGCACAATCATCGCTCTGAAAAAAAATCCTGTGCCGAAATTTAATTCGAGGCGTCGTGAGTGATGGTCGCGTTTCACCCTAGAAAAAACAGCATCAAAATCGAAGGAAAATGGTTTCTTGGTGAGATGACTGAGAATGTGTTGCTGGTTTTTACTGAAGAGTAAAAGTGTTGTTGGCCAGAAAGCTTGGTCGGCCAATGACCAACATGTGAGTCAATAGGTTGTCGCCCGCCTGGTGTTACGTGTGTGCTAGTCGCCTTTGCTCGCAGACTCTTGACTCACCAACTGAAACCCATCTCAATATCATCAGTTTACGACTGACAGCGAGGCATACAGCTCTCATAAATATCTCTTAAGTATGTCCACCTTGACCTAGGTTAACAGAAAACCTGGTATAGGGCAGCGGGCTCCGTTCTGCCACGTCGGTCTGCCTCGTCACGTCCGCTCACAGGGGGGTTGAACTATTGGTGTTTTCGCCTCGGTACCCTACTTCGACTGCACTTTATGAAAGACTCTTCGCGTTCTAACGGCGACGTCGTGGATCAGCACTGTGCAAGCTCGGGTCTCAGGTTTAGATTATTCATCGTCAAATAAAGGAAAAACCAAGGTCTGAACAGTTTACCATATCTCGCAGAGTAATTGATCGTTTTAGCTTCGAATCAAGTACTTCGTTGATTTCGGTGATTTGTCAATGATGTTTTTGCCAATCAACTCTGTTCAGTTAGCGTATCGCGAGCTTCGCATCAGCAGTTCGCTAACGTAAGGAATTATATGTAAACTCTCAGTCATTCTGTTCAAGAAGTCCTGATCCATTCTATTCCATGCGTGATGGTTCTCAACTGTTGATGGTGGATCGTGACGCGTGACCTTTTCTTGGATGCAGCAAGCATCGTGGTCAACATAACAAGCAACAGCACGAAGCATTGAAGTTATCGCTGTCAGTCGGGCAGAATTTCGGCAATTCCTTCGTTCATTGCCTTGGTAAGTAGCCCGGAATTGGTAAGGTGAGGTAAAGAACATTGTGGCTCCCGCTTTAGTAGCAACACCTCCTCTGGAAGATCCCCTTCAACAAGATTTGAGTCTGCACGGAAAAGTCCAAGATTGATGCCAGCTATTGTTGTTCGTGGGTGGTCAGGCACCTGTAGCCATGGAAGATGGTGGTTACATCGAGGGAACTTGGCTTCACATGGAGGCATGATCACGAAGACAGAGCAAACAAGAGACCAAAATCAGTCTGATCAACGCTCTCCTTCACCGAGAGGGACATGATTGCCTAGTATAAGGCATCAGAGTGCGCCCGTGGCCATGGCCCCCACCGTCCGGTCTCTGAGCAGCTACGCGACCTGTAATCCTCGTGCCATGATGGATATTGCTAATCACAACGAGATATAATTTGCGGCCATATCTTTTCCATCACGTAATTTGCCATAGTAGCTTGATCTGCAGGTTGATCAAGTGTAAGAGGAAAGGGGTGTGTGGCAGCTGGAGTGGGAGAGAGTAGCCCAACCACCTGCAAACACACGCCCTTAAGAGCCGCATCGATTCATAGGCTACTTCCAGGCTCTCAGGTAGCTTTCTCGAAGTCTCCGTTCAGAAAACGCTCTATTCCACCCCTTGTGTGTCACAACAATCGATGAATCAGGTCTTTGTGAGCACAACACAGCTGTACAGCACATCAGGTCAAGGTTGTTATAGAGCACTGGCACGCCTAAGACTTATTCATTCGTGACACCAAAACCTTCTAGGTATGATTATCTTTTTCTTTAGTTCGTGTTTTTGATTGGATTTGCCATCGTTCGAGCAACCACACCTGTCCGGGGAAAGCATCTCAATCGTGAGGAAGAATTCCGTTTCGTTGCATGTTGGTTGTCGATGTTTCCTATTGTGCGAAGCAAACTTTTTGCCTTATTGCCTCTCATGATCATTTTCGGGAAGGATATCATGATCAGAATTCGTCGTTTGTTGAGAGCTTCAGTTTGGCCAGCCTCTGAGACAGTTTGACAATGGAAGGTATAAAGAGAAGAAGACTGACCACTATGAAACAGCTTGGAGATATCACCTCATCTTTTCGACAAAGCAGAATCTCCTTTCTGCTATTCAAAGCTCTCGTATACACTCTTCGCTCTTGCTTTCTTCTGTGCTCACACCTTTCATCCATTCCTTGGCTAGCATTCCAGATTTGAGAAATGTCTGGAAGCCACGAAAATAACTTGCCAGATGCCAGCCCGAACCAAGTTGTTCACAATCCCCGCGGTCGTTCCGTCCGTCTGTCCAATCTTTCCAACAATGCCGGTGCTCTAGGCCTCTCGGCCAACGGCGAGCCCTCCGCTGGGGGTCTTGGCCATGCTCATTCTGTTCAGTCTCAACTCATCCAAAGCCAGTCGAACTCTAGCAGACTTGCTATGCCAACAGGGACAAGCAACTTGGGTCTTGATCTTCAGAACATGTATAACTCAACCCACGGCCAAGCGATCTCACATGATTTTGCTTTTCCGAATGTAACCCAGCCCATGGCTGGTTTCCCGCAGCAGCAGGTGTATTCTCAATCAAACAATCTTTTTCAAATGTCCAACTCCCTTTTTTCGACCCCATCTAGGGCTCGTGTGTTTCAGGGGTACACATTCAAGGATCTCAAGATCGAGTTTGGGACTGCCAAACCTGTGGACCCTCGACAAGCTGAGATGCGCGTGCTCAGAGTGCTGGACAAACTTATGAGAAACCCTCCCGCACTTCCGGAGAATACTGTTGAGGAGCTTCAGCCTAAGCAGGTTTTTCCTGATTACATCAAGCTGCCTGACGACGCCTCCATGGCGGAGCACAAAGCGGCTGAGAAGATCAATAACGAAATTGCTGCAGAATCCCAAAAGGTCGATCGCGAGCGAAACAACGAAGCTGCCAAGAGAAGCCGTCGACTCAAGAACGAAAACCTGGACAATGCCAACAAGCAGCTTGTTGAGAATGCTCTCCGCATTGCCTGGCTCGAGGCTCAGCTGAGTGCCATGAGTGGCCGCCCGGAAGCTTTTGACACCATCGACGCAAGCATCAAACAGCGCATCCATGGCAAAATAATCGAAAGTCGCGAATCGTTTTACGAGAAGCGCAAGAAAAGTAGAAGCAAGAAAGAAACGAAGAAACGTAGCGAGTACAACAAGAAGCGCGCTCAACAGAAGCGAGAGCTCAATGAACGTGCAGCTCGCCAGTGTGCTGAAGCGGATCAAGCACACGGTCTCGACGCCATTCTGGACGCTGCGAGCCCTGTTTCCCTTGACGAGATTGTTGTGTTTTCTGAAAGTCGTCCTGTTGAGTCACTTCAGAGCCAAATTCCAGTCCAGATTGCGGAAACAAACGGTGCTTCTCTCGTCCATCATGGCGATTTAGACGGATCGTTCATGCTTATGGGCAATGAGCACGCGTGGGATCCTTGCTTGGGCTGAACTGACATATGGTCAGTATCACGGAATATGAAGTTTCGCCATTGGGGTCATGCCGGCTAGATGAGTGGAAAGGTACAGGACGAAAACTGTGGTGGGAGGCTATTTCTTTTGTCAAATTTGATGATCTTGATGAAGAAGAACGCGAATTGCAGGCACGGATGAAGTCAATGAAGTACAAGCGGAATTTTGAACGACGAACAAAGATTTTGCACGGCTGAAAGTCGAAAGAGGCAATTGAGAGTCTTTGTACTGTGTCACTCGGTAGACTAGCTTATCTGAAAGAACAGACCAAGGGTAGCTTAGGGCAATGAAGCAATGAATAAAGACTTTAAAAATCACCAGGAACTATGATTCATGCTTTGTGTACCCTGGTTCGGGTCGGATCCAGTCGCTTGAGATGTCAGGGAGGCTGGGAAGGAGCGAATGACATGATAGCAACAGCTTTGCAGGCGGGATCGCCCAGTGGCTCGTTCCGAGCAGTCCTCGCTCTTAATTTTTCATGATTGTGGACGTGACACATCAATCGGGGTTATCATCTCGAAGGCTACTCCGCCATTTCTGCTGCCAAATGCTTCAATTCGTTGTTATTCACGGCGCTCAGTTGTCAGTCTCACGAGCATCATGTATCATAGCGATTCGAGAAGCTTCGATACCGGGTTTTTCTTCGATACCGTCACCCTCGGAGCGCTGAGAATCAGCTACAAGTACGGATGTCAGGCAAGAAGAGGGGACGTTCATGATATGGGCTGATCCATCTTTAGCGAGGGGGGTTCAAGCGTGCGACGCCTCATCATGACCTGCAGAATCCCAGGAGCGTAAGATACAAAGTCGCATTTGTGTGTCTACAAACGACTGTTTCAATCGCGGCCACTTAACAGGTGCTTCACTTCTGCGCGTACGAGTTTGCATTGTCCCAGCTTAGCTAACTACCAAGCAGACAGCATTCAGGCTATCCTTGGATTTTCCCGAACGGCAAACGAATTCGTCCAATTGTATGTACAACATGCCTCCCAATACCCTACTATACATGATTTCATAAGATTGGTCATCTAACATCAATGCTCGTTGTTTATCGTCAACACCTTCGTCCCTGGTGGCCCTCATCTTCTAGAGTGAACCAGGCGCCCCTTCACCCAAACCTTTTTAGTGTTTCGATCATCGCCGTTGTACAGCCACTTCGCGATTCTCTCCTCCCACGTCTCCCAACCAAACACGTCGACATTGCCGGCGTCTACCCAGTCATTGCTGTCCTCACCCGCTCTCAGACCATCATCTCCGACAACGCCTAGACTGATGAGCTGAGCATCGAGTTGCTTGCCGACCTCAAAGCCGCCAACCTTGTCGCTGATACCTAAACAGACAGCGCCGCCCCTTGTGGCTAAATACAGTGACTCCTCTACTGTTAACTTGCACTTTTCTCGGCTTTCTTGGTCATCGATTTGCATGGCGAGATGGCGACTCATGAGTGTGGCCTGTCGGGCGGCCTCGAGGATGGAAGGGGAGTAGCCACCACTCATGTCGGTGCCCAAACCAACGTCAATGCCCTTTTCCCACATCCATCGAACACGGGCCTCGCCACTAGTCAAAGAAGAGTTGCTGCATGGACAGTGCGAAACCTTTGACTCTCTCTGGGAAATCAGCTTCCCTTCGTCCTCAGTCAAGTGCACCGCGTGTGCAAGGACAGTTTTAGGAGTGAGCAAGCCGTGATTATCGTAGACAGCAGCATAGGAGCCAGCCTCGGGAAACAAGCTCTTCACCAATTCAATCTCGCCCTTATTCTCGGAAATATGTGTCTGAACAGGCAGGTTCTTCTTCTGAATTTTTGTGAGTCCTTCCATGGCGTCGTTTGAGCAAGCCGGCGCAAATCTTGGTGTGAGAATGGGCGAAACCAGTTGGAAGCCTGGATCAATCTTTTCAATGTGCGCGATTGTTTCCTTGGTGGCGTGCAGAGACGCTTCGGGCGATTCATCCCTGTAGTAGTCGGGGCACAGTCCCTCGCGATCCATGCAAACTCTTCCCACAAAGGCGCGCTGGCCGATGGAAAGGCACAGATCAGCCAGAAGGTTAGTGGCAGGCACATCGACAGTTGCATAGTATGTGGCAGTGGTTGTGCCATGGGCCAGAGTTCTGCGAACACATGCCGTATAGACCTTTTTTGCCTTGGCCAAGTCCGAGAGACTGGATTCAAGGGGGAAAGTATACTTCTCCAGCCAATCCAGTAACGTGGATTTACCAAAAATGCCCACGTTGGGATACTGTGAGGTATGAACGTGGGTATCTGGGATTTGAAGTCAGTCATCAGTCTTGGCGCATCTCCTCAAAGCGTGTAACTTCAAATGTCATGCGACAAACAAAACACACAGGACGCAATGTAACAGCACAAGGCAGAAAAGAATAAAGCAAAAATGAAGACGCCATACCTATGAATCCAGGAAAGAAAAACTGTCCGTCCGCACACCGCACAACATCAACCTCATCCCCCTTCCACCCCAACTGGCTCAACACCTCGTCTTTCGCGGCATTCAGATCCCCCCGATCCTTCACGACAGCCGCGATGCGTCCGTTGTCATCCACTGCCACCGCTGCATTGTGCAGATACTCCAGCTCAGCGCGCGACTTGCTGTGAATAAAAGTGCCCAGGAGGACCTGGAACTTCTTCGGCTCCGTGGTCAATTTGGTAAGAACCATCTTCGTGTCAGAGTATATGCGGCGTTTAACAGAATGTTCTCAAGAAAGAAGGATACCGTGGACAAAGTCTCCTTATATGCTACCACGTGGCTCGCATCACAATCCCGCCTTATCGTATATCGCCGTTTGTTCCATGCAGGTGAGGTAATGTAGATTGGAGAGCAAGATGGGAGATAAACGAAATGCATGTCGCAGAGGCAGGCCCCACTTTGCAGTCCAGGTTCAGGCGTGGGCCGGATCGGTGGTCGGCGGGAGCCGAATTTGGAGATTTGGAGAATGTCAAGGCTCGATGGCGGCAACTCCACGTGGTGCATGCCCAGGATTCTTCCTTTTACGGATGACAGGGCCCTTGTCGTTTTATCTCATTGCTACCTATAAGTATTTGCATTATGCCGCCTATCAGTATGTAGCACCGCTGGGGTGAGTCAAAGGAAGCAGGCAGTACATACTGCTGAATGGTGGGTAAAAGCAGTGGGTCAACCCGTCTGGGAACACCGGAAGCCAAAATAGGTTTGGGACGGCATGTCATGCAGACATGGAGTTGTAGATTCATTCGTTTGAATAATAATTGGACCACATGGTGACTTATTCTGGAGGTTCAGACTGGAGAGCTAGGCTTGGAGGTAGCATCGAGTTTGTTCTGAAATGCCTTGCCTTGCTCCATCCTCATGTTCCTGCAGCGGGCATTGCCGGGGTTCCATTCCATGGCTGACTACCTACCTAGG
This sequence comes from Periglandula ipomoeae IasaF13, assembly GCA_000222875.2. Lineage (NCBI taxonomy): Eukaryota > Fungi > Ascomycota > Sordariomycetes > Hypocreales > Clavicipitaceae > Periglandula > Periglandula ipomoeae. The sequence continues at coordinate 82,796 of AFRD01000092.1, forward strand.
GTATCCAACTTGAAACATGATCTGCAAATCTACCTTGATCCTTTCTGTGTCCAAAATACTCGGGATAAACAGAAAGGACAAAGCAAATAGGTTACGCGAGAGGCGTTTCATCGCTATCGACCTCCATTTTGATGGCCTTCTCCTTCTCCCCAGTCAGCAGCTTCCGACCCTCCCTCCTCACCACATCGGCCACCTCCCCTTCTGCACCCGGAATCAAGGCCCTCTCATCCGTCATCAGTGGAAGAACTGTTTCCTCAATGAGCGTACACACAGCTACAAGTGCCTCTTCCTCCACTTTCCCGCGGTATCTGTCCACGAGCAGAATGCTTTCAATCGCCTTGCCTCGACATCTACCGATCCACTTCCCATTCTTCACCGTGAGTGTTGTCAACAAAAGATTGGCGAGTCGGTTCTCGAGCTCTTCTTGTGCCATGCCGCGTTCTCTGCTATCCTTCTCGTAGGCCATGACCACCCACTCGAGGCCCAGAAGGTAAGGTATGTGGAGGGGATCATCATTGTGAAGTAACAACAGCGGATGTGCCTTTGGAACGGCAACGGGCACGGCAGCTGCTTCGTCTCGCGCAACTTGGTGAACTTTGCAATTCAGGTGCCAGCCCATCACTTTACCGGCTCTGTTCCAGAATCCGCTTGGCAAAATGTCCCCTCTTTCCCCAGCCGTCAATTATGCTCTCGTGGCCATCCCTATAGTGACCTAGGAAGTCGAGTGCGTCTCGGTAGGCCGTCAGATCAATGTCCCTGATGAAAAGAGGATCGTATTCGTTTTCCACATTCATAGTGACAACGATGGGACCCTTCCATATCTTCTCGCCCCACGTATCATTGAGGATGGACGGGAAACTATGAAGACACTTGTTGTCGATCAACCCGGGGATATTGTCAGCGTCCGGATCAAAACACCATATGTCGATGGCATCGAGGTTAACCTCCCTGCCACGAAGCGTGTTGCCACGAAGACGCTTGAGTCCCCGTCCGATATAGCGTTTGTACCCGGGCACGCGGAACGACGTGTCGAGCTGGACTCCGAAGCGCTCGCGTGGTTCGCCCTCGATTCTATTCGTGTCGACCCAACGCAGAGCTGGCTTTCTGGCCGGGGGAAATGGTGTATGCTTCTCCAGCCCTGTTGATTTCTTCGGCTCCATGGGGAAGTATATGACAAGACGATGCCTTGGCGACGGGCGATCACTGAACCTGGCGTCGACTTTGGCGCCGAATTTCTTGCACAGCAGCCGGTGAGTTTTCCAATCGGTCTGCTGGCATTCGAGGGAGCAGTAGGCTGCTGACCTGCATCTCGAGCAGAGCCCAGCGGGGATGCCGCAGAATGTGCACTGTCTGCATTGCATTGTAGCTATCAGGGGCGCGTGCTGTTCTTCTCCTGTCGATGTTCAGATCTGTCGCCGTTCTCTGCCCCTGAACTCCTTTCACCTCTGCTAATGGGCTTTGATGTGAGGATAGGTACTACGCAAGCCCGGTATCTTCTGGTGTAGAATTGCACTTCGATGTCAATCAGGAGACTTTAAGGGACAGCCCCTGGCTCAGACGCCTGTTGTGCAACGTGAGAAATGATATCATTGACAAGGGCAAAGATAGCAAGACCATCTGCCATGGCACCACGCGTGTCGTGGCCTCATTTGAGATATCGCGTCCGTGGTGAAGCGTGCACACTGCCCCCAAATTGCCCATCAGTTACTGAAAGAATATTCGTGCATTATTGAGTAGACCTGTAGTGCAGTGCTTTACGACTAACGTCGGAGAGCAGCCGAGGCGCTTTGATGCAAAGGATCAAGATGATGAAGGCAACCCGATGAGTAACTCTACCATCTCCCTTCTAAAGTTATTCTTATTTTTAACAGAGAACTTCCGACAGACAGCATGTCAGGTTAGGTTATTTGTAAGAACTAAGCTTCAGATGTGCATAATAAGTCGCCTTGATGCCATGGCAATTAAGAGGGCAACATCATGAGACAGATCGTGCAGGGACTTGAACATACCATAATGCATAAGCATGTCTATTAAATAATCAGAGGATCCCTCTACTAGGCAACGGAAAATACATGAATAAAGCTCTGCAAACCCCCATGACTTAATTCGACATTCTTCATCTCGCCATCTTTTCATTGACAACCGATGCCATCCCTGTCAGTCGCCGCCAAAAATAAGAGCGCGAGAATCCTGCCTCGTTGGGCTGTCTAAAGGTCTACAGTAATAATGTGGTGCGTTCGTTTCGTGAAAATGTTTTGTTGTATGTGTCATTTTTTTAGTTTTGTGTCTTTTTTTCCTTCATTCATCTGCTTTACGCAGCAGCGCCGGGTCCGTCGTAGCCCACGCTTGATGAGCTGTCGCTAACGGCCTTGCCATCGTCTTCTTGCGTGTACTTGTCCCAGTTGGCCAGCACAGCACCAATCTTGGGCGAGTTGGTCAGTCTGTAGACATCCTCGAAGTACTCCTTGGTCAGCTCGAAGGGCTTGGCTGTGACGTTGGGAATGTACTTTCCGACCAGCTTTGAGGGATCGATGGTGGTCTTGTTGATCTTCTTGAGGAGGAATGATCGGAAAGGTTTGACACCGGATCGCAAGAAGGTAGAGTGGAACGGCACGTCGATGCCGCGAAGAGGAATAATGGCAAAGCCACGCTTGAGCTCAAGCGGCAGGGGCTTCTTCAGGGTGGCATCGGCGCATCCACGGATGATTTCTCGAAGGGCCTCCTTGGCCTCCTCGGTGTTGCTTCGCATCTCCTCAATGTCGATCTGCTGCTTCTTGAGGAAGTTAGTTACTCCAGCAAGAGTGTCCAGTGCGCGCAGGTCACCAGCACACACGTATTGCATGTTGGCGATGTTGTAGTTGACAATCTCCAGCAACCAGCCAGTCTCCTCGGCGATGCTGTTGACGACAAACTGAAGAGCCTCTTCGTTGAATGTCTTGGAGATACGACTGGGGTTGACGGCGCACATGGAGTAGTTGGATCGACCAGCAGCGTCACGCTCGACAGCGACTTGCATAGTCAAACCACGGTAAAAGACGACGGACACCAAGGACTCGATGGGCATGACATCGGCTAATGCAGCAAGAGCCGAGTACTCACCCAAAGAGTGGCCAGCAAAGGTGCTGTCGCGGGGAACCAGACCCTTGGACTTCATATCCTCGAAACTGGCCTTCTCCATAAGCGTCAGGGCAGGTTGAGTGAACTGAGTGGCAGACAGCAAACCGGTGGGTGAGCGGTAGGTGTATGACGTGGTGCTCTCGCTGATCTCCTTGAAAATGCGCTCAGACTTGATGGATCCATCTGCGGCGACAGTCTCGAAGGTCATGACCATGTAGTTCTGGCGGATAGCCTTGCCTCGAGGGCCACCGAAGTGGATGGTGAGCTCCTTGGGGTTGTTCTTGACGATGTTGGTGATGGAGAAGCCGTAGTTGTCAAGCAGATACTTGTCAGCGCGATCCCAGACCTCCTTGGTGACAGGGCTGCTGGCATAGAGCTCCATACCCATGCCCTGTTCTTGTGAGCCCTGACCGGTGAACACATACGCAGTCACGGGCTGTTCGACCTCGGCTTCACCAAGCAGCACCTTCTCCTCAGTCTCGGTGTTGCTGACCTCGACCTTGATGATCTTGCGACCAGCGACCATACCGACGTGCTGCAACTTCACTTGGATGTCATCGTTGGGCAAGACCATGCCAACAAAGGTGGCCTGGAAGCTGCGGACACGACCAATGTCATTCTCAGCAGCCCACGTCTCGACGAGGCTGCGGACGGCAGCACTAGAGTACATGCCGTGGGTGATGGTGCCGGGAAGGTTTGCATAGGTTGAGAAGACTCGGGAAACGTGGATAGGGTTATAGTCACCGGACACACGGGCATAAGTCTCGTTGGAAGCGGGAGCACGAAGCTGCAAGGGCTTCTTGCCGCTCAGAGGAATGGGGTTCTCGAAGAGGATAGGCTGATCCAAGGCAGAACCGTTTCGCTCCAGGTAGTCAATGACGGGGTTGCCGTGCGACTCGCCAGCCTCGTAGTCAACACTGGCGACCTGGATAACCTCCTTGGTGGGCAGTTCCAGCAGTACAGGTCCGCGCGTCTCAACGCTGCTAAAGACATTCTTGTTCTTGTAGCGGACAAGGGACTGGAGCTTGAAAGTCAAAGTCTGGCCGAGGAGATCGATGTCGTTGGGGAGCTCGTCAATGGCGAACCACTGCTTCGAACGCAGGACAGCCACATCCTTGGTGGTAGCGAGGTGAACCTGCACAGGAGTCTCGACCTTGCGCTGGAAGGTGCTCTCATAGTCCGTGTACTTTCCGCGGTACAGGAACTGGGAGGTCACCTCCATCACGGGCTTGCCTTCGCGAGAGATGGTACCGCAGACTTCAACCATCTTGCCGGCCTCTTGGTTGATGACAGCATTGACCTGAGCAGTAGTGTAGACCTCATCGCCCTTCTTGAGGGGTTCGGCACCGGGGATCATGCGGAATTGGTTAGACAAATGGACCAGCTTAAGCAAGTCACCATCAATAGTGCGAGGGAAAATGGGCTTGGTGATGGCCTTCCAACCAATGACGATGGCGAAATCCATGGGAGCATTGACGATCTTGCCAGGTCGGTCCACGAACGCCTCACCAGTGTTGCCGACAGCGTGCACAAAGTCGTTGATGGCCTCGCTGGTAATGGTAGTACGGCCACCATCAAAGGTGCTGGTGATGAGAGCATCCAAGTTCAGGGTCTCATCGCCGAACCATGCCCTCCAGTAGAACTCCTTGATGCGGTCATTGCGATCGGTCATGACTTCATGAATAGGAGCGTAGCCAGCCTCGGGGTTGTAGGTGAACTTGAGGGGAAGGGCAACAGGCTTTCCAAGAGCAGTCGTGTCCTTGATCATGTTAACGAGGATCTCGTTCTTCCCGACCAGCTTGACTTCGATGACATCGACATAGTGGTTGTGTCGGGGCTGCTCCTTGACAACAATGGTGGTCTTTGAGGGGTCATTGGGGTACTGAATCTCTACAAACAAGCCTCGAGCAGGCGCAAAAATGCGCTTCATGGGGTTGGTCTGGAACTTTTGACCCTGAACAACGACGTCAGACAGGAGCAAAGCGTGGCGCCAGTTGCGGTTGGGACCAGCGAGAAGAGCCAACCAAGACTCAACAGAGGGCAGAGCAGAGCCAGCCGCCGAGGCGAGGCAGTAGGTGTTCTTGTGGGTGTCGTAGGAGACGGTAAGACCCTCAATGTCGAGAGGAATCTCAGAGTCAACCAGCTTACCACCAAAGTACTCAACGACAGGAATAGAACTCTCATCGTTGCTGTACAAATCACGAGTGAGATACTTGATGTGTGACTCGTGGATGCCATCCAAAATGTCCTTGATGGGCTCGTCAACAACAGTGGAGAATTTCACGGCAGCAGGGCCCTGGAGGACACAGGTTCGGCCGACATCTTGGCCAATGACAGCATCCAAGTCTTCAGACTGCCAGAGAGAGTCCTTCTTGAAGAAGAACTCAAAGTTGTCATCAAGAGCAGGAATGAAGGTGACAGGCTTCTGAGTGGGGCGCAGGCACAAAAGAAGGAAGTGCTGCACATCCTGCGCGTTGATGATCTGAGTCTCAGCCTCAGGGTACTGCCCAAGGATTCTCTCCACGGCAGCAAAAGGCTCCTTCAGGTCTGAGTAGTTCTGGAGAAGCGAGGGCTTGCCGGCAGCGCTAGTGAAACGCTCCTCAACACGGTGGATAAAATCGCCGGTCAGGGTGATGTAGGTAGGGTCAATCCAGCGCTGTTGGTGCTTGACGTAGAGGAGCTCAACGAGACGGCGGACAACCTCGGCGTAGGTCATGTCCTCCAGATCGACAGCCTTACTAGCCTTGTTGCAGCCGAACCACACCTTCTGGAAGTCGTCATTGAGGCGCTTGATGATGTACTCGCGGTTCTTCTTAAGTTCGGCAACACGCTTCTCCTTGGGGAGACTGAAGATCTTCTGATCCATCTCGGCCCAGAAACGGACACCTCGGGTGGCCAGCTTGTGGATGGGCTCACCCATCTCAGAGCGAACCGTGATGACACCACCAGCAGGACCTTTGTAGGTCTTCTCCCACTCGCTGTCGTCCAGACCAGGAGCGTCAATGATGGCCTGCTTGGCGTCTTTGCTAGTGTGAGCTTCTTTTGCGACCATCATACGACTGCCGAACAAGCAACCATCGAAGGGCATGGGAGGATACCCGTATTTCTTGGACCATTGACCGGTGATGTAAAGGTAAGTGTCTTCAGCGCCGCCGAAACCACTGCCAGCGACCAGGATGATGTTCTCCTGGCGACGGATGCGGCCATACATCTGCAGGATAGGCTGGTGGAAATCTTCGAAAGAGTGATGACCACCACCACGACCACCAGTCCATTGCAGCAAGACGGGGAAGTTAGGGTTGGCCTTGGCAATGTTGACAACAGCTTGAATAGCTTCAACTGAACCAGGCTTGAAGCTGATGTGCTTCAGACCAAGGGTCTCGATGTATTCTTGGGCGACCTCAATGGAAGGAACACCGGCACCAATGGTGAGACCTTCGATGGGCACACCCTCAGCACGCAGCTTGCCAAGCAATGGAGCTTGCCAAGCCATAGCACGTGGGTTGACATAGATCAGATTGACGGAAATACCACGTCCAGCAGGGATGGCTTTCTCAATCTTGAGCAGGGCGTCCGTCATCATGCCACCGTGGAAGTAACCACCACCGGCAAGCTCAATATGATAGCCTGCATTCATTGTCGCGGCAACGAAGTCCC
>AFRD01000091.1:0-91077 GCA_000222875.2 Periglandula ipomoeae IasaF13
CCCTCTCCGCCAAAGCCCACTGGGGATACACCCAACACTTCATGAACGCATGTGAAAGTGCGCTCACATTCACACCAGACCAGATTCTTCGCGGTCAATACTTCGCCGCCGAGCAAGATGCTCAGATAGTAGGCTTCTATGAAATAACTGGCGCCCCTCCAGCCGGAGACCTAGCGCACATGTGGATCGCACCAGACAAGATGGGCAACGGCATCGGCCATCAATTATGGCAACATGCTGTAGAAAACGCGGCCAAGGACGGCTTCGAATATCTTCAAATAGACGCGGATCCTTTCGCCGAGGGCTTCTACCTCAAGATGGCCGCGAGGAGGATTGGCGAAGTACCTAGCCCTTCTATACCTGGGAGAAAGTTGCCTTTGATGAGAGTAGACATTCAGACAACACGAGAGCGATTCGGCGTACAAAGCGTAGCAGTGCGGATACACGTTACTTGATATTTGGTCCCTGTTTTGATGCTGCCGTTTTTCTCAGGGCTGTTCAGTCTTCGAAAATGGTTGTGACTATGAAAGGGAACCCTTTGAGGAATGGCGGAACAGCGCTCTTTATGTCCGTTTTCACACTGCATTTCGCAACGGATCTATTTGTATGCTGAATCATTGCACTGGCTGTCAAAGGATATGCTGTAAGGCTGACTCGGTGCCCTGCGCAACGACCACTCTTCAGCCATGGCCGTCTTTCTCGTATCATCGATCCGCCACTCACCCTGGTCTGGGTCTTTTAAAGGCTTTCTTCGCAAGGCTGTAATTGGGATACTCCCGACCATACTGCATCAAATGTCAGTTAATGGTCAGCCATATCGAATGAAGTAGCCAATGCAAGCCAGATGCCCGCCGTACTCGCTGTAATCATGGACGATAAAAGTCCAGCAAGGACGCAGCACAGAGCGTCGTCAAAGACCAACACCAGATTTGCTGTATCAGGAAACTCCGGATGTCGAGAACCTACAGTTTCAATGCACTGCCTCCTTTGTTGTCTGAGCACCTCAATTCACTGTCTTCAGCGTTCCCACTACCACGCTTTGTGTCCATCGTCAACAACCTTTGCGAAGGCTCGAGCCACAGATTTTATCTTTGTTGCTTCACTCGAATAATCCGCGCTGTTCTTCTGATGAATTACCTGAGCTTTGTCTCTACGCGCGCCATTTTCACTTCCTAAAGACATCTTTATTTCCTTGGAATCCATTGTAGACGGACTTTGAACCCTTAATGCATGAAAATGTCAGCATATATAGTATCTGTCTCCCGTTGCCATGTTCTCCGAAATGTGTTGTTGTACTCACAAGATCTCCTCCAATTCTTTCTCAACTGTGTTCAATTGACAATAATAAAAGAAGCAATGGCCATTCTAGGCCGCGTGGCTCTCAGAGATGGCGACTTCACTGCCCCAAGGGAAGAGCTCTGCGATCACGAGCAACTCCCCCAGTTTCTCCCCCGAACCAAGTGGACAAGCCAGGACTTTGTGAGCCAAATCCCGTCCACTTATATAGACTCGAGGATCGACTTCTACCATGTTAACACCTTAAACGTGCTTAGACGACAGCTGTATCACCATGCAGATGGCATGTACCGCCATCTGAGGCCCATGCCACCCTTCGACAACCGACCTCAAGAATATCTCGGCGCCCCATGGGTTGGACATGTGGCTATCTGCCATAACCTGCTCCATGGATCTTTGAAATCGCAATTGAAGCCACTAGGGAGGATGGAAATGGGCGCTTTGCTACGAATTGTGTCGTACGGCATGCAGGAAAGCATGACGTTCTTCGACTCATATCACGTCTTGGGGCTACCAACAGATTACCCACCGAGTACAATACCCAACACGTTCGAAAAGGAATGGAACGCTACTTTCAATAAACATCTCGTCTCAGGGTTGGTCAATTTTGACTTTCGCGGACAGGCCTGTAAGGCTCGGTTGTGGAGGAAACGGTATGTCGTCGTGCCTGTCACGTATGGCTCGACAGAGCAATGGGGCATGACCATATTCGACCGGGAAGGGGGCCAATTATACATTTTTCGATTGCCAAGACGACGATCTCAAAAGTGAGCGAGTGAAGGCATGCGTGCACTTCTGGATGCAGTTCTTGAATGAGCTGGGCATGGCCAACACGTTTCGTTACTTCGTACCAGATGTCACTCGGCAGCCTGATGAGATTGCTTCAGGGTACTTGAGTGTGATTTGGTTGATGAACACGCTCCGAAATCAAGTTGGCACTGTGATGAGCACGAATGATGACGGAGTTGAGAGATTCGACGAAGACATCTGCGAGCCAGACTTTAAAGATTCCTTTTCAAGCACTCTTTATCTTCGAGACTGAAAGCCTGATGAATGTGGCACGGTGATTAGCGGTATGATGGCGGTCAAGCGAATTCTACAGGTCATGCTCTGTAATGAACTCGGCCTCCAGAATCATTCAGTCATGACGAAGTATGCCAACCCGCGCGACCGCGAGAACCCATATCCATCTGCCTGGGAACTTCTATCCGAGATCTATCAAAAACTTGACCAAAGGAATGGAGACTTGTCCAATGACGAGTTTTGGACCGGCCACGGTGGGCCACAGTTTGCTCTGCCCAAGAGCACCGCCATCAAGCCATATAAGGAGAACTCGTCGAGGCGGTTCCATAGACCGATTGAGCGGGATCAGCGGGATCACTATCACATAGAGATCCGGGAGGATTACCTCTCCAGCTTTGGGCACGAGCGTCCAGATTGGCCGCGCGGCACCGTATACACGCCAGATAATCCCATCACTCGTTCTCCGCCTTCAGTCCGTGTTATGGCCCTGGAGCAGCTGAGTGATTCTTTGAGCCCTCCGGCGAAGAGATTCAGGTTGCATCTCGAGAATGCACTCGCGAGACCGGGCCACGATGACATGGTTGATGCAATTGAGATTTCACTGCGTCAAGAATATATTCCCAACTCGCCACCAAGTCCCACACTATGGCCTTGCATCAGCGCGTGGGACGCTACAGACGAGCCTGTGTCTGGGTTTCGATTTGCCGTTGGAAATAAGCGACGGCCCCGTCCCGTGGCCGAATCAGGGGCGTGACTCAGTGTAATTTCCCGTCTCGCAGGTTCTCGCCGTCGCCCTGGAATATTTCATCCTGACTGGATCATCTCGTGGCACTTCTTGGCTGGGGAGGAACTACCCTGGACGAAGATAGGAAATCAGAGTTGAAATGCTTCCTTAGCCATCTGCGATGGACGGCCACTGATGACGGAAAATCTATTATGTAAATATGAAATGCACATTTTTGGAGAATGGAAAACATTTTGTGACCTCAGAATCGAATTCGTCAAAGTGACAGTCGAGGTGATAGGAAGTTTGTGCCAAGTGGAGCGGCTTGCCAATCACGATTTAGAGGCTAGGTGTTCTGCATGGAAGGAAAGTTCGCTGCCATGTTGAGGATAAAGCTGCTGTGGACCAAGTGTGTGACACAAGTCGCTTCGAGATGATGACTATTCTTATGAGAATTCTCGAAAGCAGCATCGTGTGACTGTGCGAAAGATCTGGATTGGTGATTCCAGAGGAATGGGTTCCGACCTGACCGAGCAGTTGCACAGGCCGAAACCCTGTTGCGATCGTAGGCGGAACCTGCTATAGAACTATGCACGGCATTCGGACGTGCATTAAGCAGCTGCAAAGCACCCCAAATGTGCATGGTAAGCCAGCTTCGGGTGACTGATCTTTCCTGGTACTGAGCCATCAACTTTCTGTACGCCTCAGTTGAAGAGAAGCTGTTGCTATTACTCCCGATCAGATAATACGTGATTCTCAATTTTGCATTTCGTAAGTAAGCTCGTAGCACGAAGTGACAACTTATTGCAGCCCTGCAGGATTAGTATTCTCATATGTAATTCCCAGCAAGGGCCATGATAAGCCCTCTGAGAAGCCACAGAGGGGCACGTCCTCTGTCGACTTTGGTTCCCATGTTTGTTGATGCCCAGAAACTGCTGCGGCTCTCTGAGTTGTCAGGAGTGTTGTCTGACGCTGTCGAGTATTGGAGCGAGCCTGACTAACAGACACCGCAAGTAGAGCGTCCACTCGGTCGGCAATCTCAACTCTGAGCACGTCTCAACGCATACAAAAGCCACAGAAGAACTCTCTGTGTCTCGAAGGTACTACTGGTGAAACAGCTGGTGGTGTGCAGTTTCGATGGCAAAGGAGGTCTGCTGATGATCCACCAGATGATCCGGTGCGAAGGAGATGGGTGGTGGGGGAGGGGAACGAGGAGCTTTGTGTATTGAGTTATCAAGCTAGAGCGCCGCGTGAATTCGTCTGTTAATACATATGCGGTGCCACCCTTCGAACTTGAGACGATCAGAACGAATGGAAGTCTTCCCCTCTAGCCCATTTGTTTGCCATTACCCAGAACGCAATCGCCGAATGTGCAGATCCGGAGAGCGGGAGGAGTCTCGCTATTTCATGATCTGGAGCATCATCGTGTACAACAAGTCGCCCCCTCCAGTTGATGCGGGACGACCAGCAAGCTCTGAGGTTGCTCGCTGACAGGCTGTCCAGCCCATACTTCCCACACTTTGAGCCAGCAGGTGGAAAAAGGGGTCCTCGTGACAGTGGGTTCAGCCATCCTTGACCGGATCACGGCTCCCGGGGATCGCAGACCATGAGCAAGATGCTCTTCACTGTACGTTTCAATATCAACACTGTGTCTCAGGTCGCGGAGGAGGCATGACTGATACAAGTCTGGACGACTTTAAAATTGAACAACCTTCCATAATGATGGAAACAGGGGATAAAGCCGCCGGTCTGATATCAACACCTGTTGATGCACCTGCGTCAGGGGATGAGGGTCTTGGCAGTTAGTCACAAATAGTAAAAGACATTGTGGGGAGGAACTGGGCAACTGACCTGTGAGCCCACGACGGAGGGGAGTGTATCATCAAGGGTTGCAGTTCCAGGAACAGTCTCTCGCAGATTCAGACCGGTGTGCATTGATGCATCTCGAGCCCAAATTGAAGAATCCAAACTTGAGGCAGTTCAGGAGGAGCTCCCCTGGACCAACCCAGCGTATAGCATGAGGTGTAATTGTGTGTCTTGACGGAAATTAGATGGAGCACCATTTTCGCTACCAAACGGCAGGCACCTGTCTGTGACAATGATCTTCACAGGGCCCCGAAGTAGCCATGGCAGGCTGCACTTTCCCGAAGCCACCACCATACCTTCGTTGGCATGGCCGACCTCATGCTTACTGTTGGGCATCTACCGAATCTGTTGATGGCACTCGAATTAAGCTGAACCTCTCCCGTCCCGTGTCCAAAAAGCAAGCACAAAGACCATTGCTTGTTGTGGCAAAGGTCAAGGAGCCTCCTAAGCGAAGCGAGTGGGTTATTGTCACTGGCACTCTGACCTTTGATGAGGTGAGACGACTTTAACCCGTTCGCAAATGGATCAAAACACCTTTCTGCCGACTGTTCGTTCATATGTCTACGTACTCTGGACTCGATCGCACCCGATATGGCTTGTTGGACCGTGTGTACATTTGACGTGGCCCGCTGTGGTGATATGATTCGGTGTCGGTTCACCAAAACTCGATCTGATTGAGTTTCTGCCCTGCGCCACACACACATCAGCAACTCAATTGCGGGAGCTTAAACTGACGCTGGAGATCTGCGGAAGATTTCCAAGCTTATTGCCACTCGCGTATCCTCCTTCAAGCTTGAGGCAGAAACTCCAAAGCAGGGCTGCAAGGGGTTGGTAGTTGCAAAATGATTGGCAGGGCTTGATCCAGAACCGGTACACAAGAGGCAAGAGGAAGGATGATATTGTCATGAGCATCGGTCGTAAACTAGAGGACGCTACCGTAAATGTTTGTTCTGTAGCAGCTGCTTTCTGAATCTCATGCGACGTGTAGTCCAGCACTGATTCAATATGAGATGAAGGTTGTGTTTGGAGATGTGTGGCAACCCACTTCAATTTGGTCCCCGCAGGTGGCAGTCAGTTTTATGTTGTCCAGCTTGGTCCTGAGTGCCAAGCTTGTGAATGTGCTGGTTGTTGAACGGGGACTGGCAAGCCATTGACATGGCGTTCATTGGAATTTGATCAGGGCAGTATTGTCTCTGAAGCGGTCATGATCCCCAGCAATCATAAACTTCGAGATAGATGACGAATTACTGGCGAGGTGGGCTGTGGTCCCAAAGCCTATCGCACCAATGTGCCCTGATGTTCATGCCAGGCATCACGGCAATGTCACTGTTCGACGCTATGGCAATGGCGGCTTTGTTGAAATTTATCGAACACAGCTGAGTTTGGTGTTGTTCGTCGCGAGGTAGTGTTATGAGACTCTGCTCCAAGGTGATACAGTACTGTTGTTGAGCTTGACGTCAATCGAACGAGCAACTCACTTTCCGCGAGCGCAGCTGTGATATCAATTGACGCCATTGCTGAAGTTTAGCGGCTATAGTCGTGTGTTAGTGCGACTAGCGTCTGGTTGGGGCGGCTGGACCCGTTGGTAGCTCGTAGTCCGTAGTTTGGGCGTTTGTGTGGTGAAGGCTGGACAAAGGACAATCCTGTCAACATCTCGATGTTATGACAGACGATTTTGAGTACCTGGGCAGGCAGCGAATTAGCGCGGCACGATCGCTCCCACATGCATCAACATGCGGCAACGAGACGACTCAAAGTGACACGGACCTCAGGTTATGCGTTACCAATGACTGGAGCAAGATACCAGATCTGGCGGGCTTGGTTGCAGCTGATTGCATCCATGTCTTGTCAAGTGATGATGCAGGAGTCCACGAACAAGAGGGCCCGCCCCGCACTGTGCTCAGCCTAGGTAGTCTTTGTCTTGCCCCTGTTGGCCGCCCCGGACCAGCTGTACGATGCCACCTGGACGTGCTCTGAGCTTGAAATTGCCCCGCTGGCGGCCCAGTAAAGCCGCGTTTTAGCCCTTTGTGCGAAACTCGGCTGCATGTATCTTTTCGCGATGGCGGCAGTGGCGAGGTACCTCGACGCCCTCATTGGCTCGGGGCTGTTGATTGAAGCGTCCCACTGGGAGAGACGGACTGGAAGGACCAGTGGTATCTGCACACTGTGCTTGGCCAATCAGCCAGTCAACAGGAGACAAACTAGGCGGCAGCGTGGCAGATTGAAAAACAACGAGCAGGACAAGAAGCAGGCGGAGGCACCAGTCATGGCAGCAAACGACGCAAGAAGCGGCTGGAACATTTATTCGGTCCAACCCTGAATGGATCTGCGTTGACGCTGCCACGCGATCCGAAATCGAAATCAGCTGGACCACGCAGCGAGAAATTCTTGGGTGGACCCGGGCTCAGGCTGCGTTGCCGGCCCAGTTGTCCCCAGCAGCGGTTGCCCCCCTAATGAGTGCCACTGGGACACGCACCAAGCGGGACAAATGCCCTCTGGTCTGGTTTCGTGCGGTCTGGTGTGGCCCAGCTTGAGTGGTGCTACTATTCTCGCAGCACCAGACATTCGCGAGGAGCGACAAGAGACGAGACCAGAGACCAGACGTCTCCCTCCATGGCTGGCCCCAGTTCCTGCCCCCCCGTCCCATCCACGCCATTTTTTTTTTAACCAGAGGGCCATCTTAATTTTGTTGCCTCCCTCAAACCCTCTCCTGGAGGATCACGGCTTGACAGCTCGCAATCCCCTCTTCCTCCCTCCCCCCCGCGGTCCCTTTCCTCCCTCATCGCCGTCTGCGTCGACCTGGCACAGCGTCCTTCTTGTGTGCTGCTAGTTGCTGCCCCCTTGGACCCCAGCCAGAATAGGCATATACCAACCGGCCCTGAACTCCAACGCTGCTTCTCGGAAGCATCGAATTTGTGCCTCAGCCACGACTCTTCCTGTGACCCGCGGCATTGTCTCCCGGCTGGTATATTTTCTGTTGCTGTTTGGATATGAGGATTGACGTCTGTAATTCTTTTCTTACTTTATTCGACCTTGTGCGACGCTGCTCTGTTACGCCCTAATCAACGCCGTTACGACGATAAAGTTTTACGTATCTGACGACAAAGTACGGACGACCTGGTTGCTGTTGTGCGATCGCTCATCAACACTTCTCAATATCAAATATTCTCCCCTCCTTTACTCCACACATCTGAGCGTGGCATCCGCACATTTTACCACCTCTCCTTCCGCGAGACCTCTCCGGTCGACATCTATCAAGACACCTCTCGCCCGAACCTGCAGTATCAAACCTAACTCGCCCTTGTCGGGCACAGCTTTTCAACCATGAGCCAACAGCCTCATGACATGGGCTACCTCGATTATACAACTTCCGCGGGCCGTTCTCCGACATCCTCGAGACAGAATTATGCCGGCGGTTTCTCATCCGGCCTCACTCTACCCCGCCAGTCGCAACGCCCATTCGATGTCCATCTGGGTTCGTCCGCCCTGTATCCTTCGGACAGAATCAGTGGCGGTTACAATCCCAGAGCCATGGAGAGCATGGGAGGCCACGGTGGCATGCCCAATACATACATGCTGGATAATGGACAATCTTGGAACTACAACGCGGCTGGTGTGGCCACAGTAAATGGTGCCGTCAACGGACCTGGCCGTCAACGAAGTGTTAACCGACGTGCTGCTCTACCCCAAGTACGTATTTCTACGACACCGGAGTTATTCAGTCGAAATACGCAAGGCTAACAGTGAATTTACCTAGAATTGGACCGATCAGGGTGGCATGAGCATGGGCAATGGCCAGATCCCCAATGGCGGACTACGAGTTGACCATGGCCAATCTCATACCTCGCCTGATCTTCGCTCGACTGCCTCGGATGGAGATAAGCTTATCCCAACCGCCATCGTTATCAAGAATATACCCTTCGCTGTCCGAAAAGAAACCTTGGCGTCCATCATGCTTGACGTGAATCTCCCTCAACCCTATGCCTTCAACTATCATTTTGACAATGGTGTGTTTAGAGGCCTCGCCTTTGCAAACTTTCAGTCTGCCGAAGACACCAGAGTTGTCATTGAGGCCATGAATGGCATGGACGTCCATGGTCGAAAACTTCGGGTCGAGTACAAGAAGATGTTGCCGGAAGCTGAACGAGAGCGAATCGAACGCGAAAAGAGAGAAAGGCGTGGTCAGCTTGAGGAGCAGCATCGTGCCCCTATGCTACATCAACAGAGCTCCATCCAGTCTTTGGGCAGCATGTCACAGACTAAACAGCGTGTTCCGTCATCACATCTAGGTATGCCTCCTCGACCCCAAAGTTCCCATCTTTTGTTATGACTACCGATCAGACAAACTGATGTGCAGTTCAGGAGATGTAGACTTGAATGACCCCCAAAGCCTGGAATTCTATACCGAACTGGTCATGTTCAAGCGAGACGAAAGTCGCGAAATCTTGGTCTTCCCTCCTGGCATTAGCCCCGAGCACCGCCGATCAATTCATATCTTGGCCCACCACATGGGGCTCGAACATCAGTCAATGGGCGAGGCTGATTCCCGCCAATTAACAGTTCTGAAGCGACAGCAGCCATCGCCCACGGCCAACGTCCAAAATGTGCCAGCCAACAGTCTAGACGCTCACAAGCGAGGCTTGAGCCGCGCAGCCACTTTTGACTTCGCCGCTGACCGAGAATCCCGAGCCGCAGGAAATAATTACTCTCATGTGCTAGGACGCCAGGGGCCAACCCTGGAGCTTCCCGGTAGCCCGGACGGCAGCGGCCTTTCCAACAACTTGAGGGCCGCAAAGAGCTTCGCAGATCTTCGATCTTTCACCCCCAGCCCTTCGCAGGCGTCATCCAGCTATCTTGGTCCCGGCTCGGGTATGAACAATATTGGCCCTAGTTTGACTGCCCGCTTCGGGGACTACATTGGCAATGTTGGCCAGCAGGGCCACAGTGGCAACCCAGGCACCCCTGGACCGAAAGGTGATGGCCTCATTGCTGGACTAAGCGGACTCACCCTTAGCCCTTTCGACTCAAACCCATTGCAATCGCAGGCTAGGAATGCTCCCGGTGCCATTGGTAGCCAGCGACCTGGTGCTGGTACAAGCAAGCAGGGTGTTCCTGAAAGACAGCCCCGTGGACCCGAATGGGAATCTTCGGCCGGATTTGCCGGCAGAGGTCGAGCCAATGGTCACATGCAGCGTGGCAGCGGTATGTGGAAGAGCAAAATTTAGACTTCACACAGCAGGCGGTCCATGCTAATTTTTTTTCTGCCCCAGACTCGTCAGATAACGGCCCTCGAGTCGTCGCCAATGCTGGCGCTGGTTCCCGATACCATTAAATTTTGACTGCGAGTCAACAACAAAATTGCTCACAAAGACGCCATTACGATGCGACGTGAACAAGTCCGGCCGACTACGGGCTTCTCGGTTAACGATATTTGTAATATTGATATTTGCCTCCCGGTTTCTTTCTTCCCGGGACACTTTATGCGATTTTTAGTAGTGGGGAAAATGTCCAGCATATATATTGCGTCAGCTCATATTTTTGATGAAGACTGTGGGCGGGTGCAGCACGGAGTCTCACATCCTGATGCACCTGTCAACATTGATGATGATGTCAACACCGATGAGAGTATGGGATTACGGACCTGGATACAGCATAATTCAACACATGGGCGACCATTATGAACGATGACAATTAGCTTCCCATTTTCACTCGAAGCTTGTTCTTTGTACCTTTGCCGACAAGATCTACGAATAAGTTTGAAATCATTCTTGACGTTTATGACGTTTAACGAGTTTCACGTCTAGACAGCTGCGCCGACGTCTCCTCGCGATCGCTGCCCAGCGCGCCAGCAGTCGGGAGAGTTGCATCGGCGGCGAGCACGAGCGCCACTATACCCACCATAATACCCTGTCTGGCGTCTAGCTTGCGGCAGATAATGGCCATCACGTTCGATTTTCCGTTAGAGCCTCTCCTCCATGTTGTGGCTCCCGACGATTCGACTTGACGGTGACTGTTTGGCGGCGAATTGATGCGATGAAGTGGAGACTTCGTCGAACGGGGAGCGAGAAAACAGAAACGCATTATGAGGAGAAAATGAGATAAAAAAAGTTTGATTTCCGTGTTTTTTTCCCTCTTTCATCCTGACTTATGTTCACTGCCTTTTATTGTTTTTTTCGTCGACTTTAAGCAAACTCAGCGATGCCATTCGTGCGGCTCTAATCAATGTTTGAGGTCAAGTGACTCGTACACCTGGCCGCAGGTGGGACTATGGATTGCCTCATTGCCAGGCTCACAAATCATGCTTGCTGAGTGCATAGTGGCGTTTGCAGGCTACATTGCTGGGCATGATCCGAGTCTTTGGACCAGTGTGTCCTGCTGATGATGGATACTAGGTGGACTGCAGTGAGGGCAGAACTTGAGTTGGACTGGATTTGGTTTTTCCTCTTGGGCCGATTATAGATGGATATAGGGAAGGGTAACACATGGGTACTTGGAAAGGCACAACATGTTGAGCAGATTGGGATGGCATGGCTGATATAGTGGATGTGTGTCGGAGATGTTACCCTCGTCGGCACTGATAGAAGGCTTGTTGCTGAAGGTTACATGTGATGCAGCAGTGTACGAGTTGACATTTGAGTGATGCCAAATAGTATTATGTATTGAAGCTACCGAGCGTATACGTGTCGTGGTTTTTGATCCAAGGGTGCAGTATGCGGGATGCTTGTGACTCGGGTGGCCTGACATGGATGGGAGTCTATGTTGTGATGACTGACGATGATGGTATGCATAAGCTTCAAGTATTCTCGAGCGAAATCGGAGCCCAGCCGACAAGAATCCGTGACGTTTCAAGTGAAGAAAGTTCGTCTTTTGTATGCTGTTGAAAAGCTTGTTGTACAGACTTTGGGCTTTACATCTTTGAGAAGGTTAACGGTAGTTGCACCTACCCAAGGAATTTATACATACTTGAGCACTATTTTCTAAATCCGCGAAAGTTATCAGCGCATCCCGGTCACCTCAAGTTGAGTAGTCTTGAATCGTGCAATCTCTGGACTTTCAAGATGGACTCCTCGACATCTGGTACCAGCTCTACGACCGCTGCCGCGTCTCGTCCACCACCAGCAAACACAGGAGTCCTGTCATCCCTGCCACCTGCAGCAGTCGCGAAGATCTTGAACGAGCTTGCTCTTAGCTCTAAAGTCGCATTTTCCCTTACTAGCCGCTGGCATTATGAAAAGCTTTTCTTCAACTTGCCAGCACTCGACGAGGGTTCTCAGTCGAATCTCTTGCGGCTTATTGAGAGGGACACACCCTCGGTGATCCTTTGTCCGTTCTGCAATAAACTGCATCGCTGGGATAAAGGAGTTGCAAACAGGCGCTGGTGCAGAGATCCGGATCCCGCCTCGACATTTTACAAACGTGATTACCTTCCTCATCTGGACTTCAACACGGGGCTCAGCATATTGAGGCGTCACACGAACGGGCCAGAGTATGGGCCAAGTATTAGTGTTTTGAAGAAATCCGTGGTCATACACTTGAATGCGGTCCAGCTTTCACTCGTGGTACTGATGCTGGCCAGGATCGAGGATGAAATGTATCTTTACAAAACCTACACTATCTGGCACACCAATATTACGGAAGACTCGAAAAGAATCCCCTTTCGAAATCGTCTTGAACCCCTCGATCATCCAAAGATCAGATTATCTCCTCACATCTATGTCCAAAGAGAAAATAAGGAGGGTCTATATCGTCTGCTGCAACTGGACGGCATGGCACTCAACGATGCCTTCTTTTTTCCAAACTATGAAGACTCTCCGGCGTCGTGCCAAGACTGCGCAACCGACATCTCCTTCAACGTGAAGGCCATTGACAATGATGGGTACACCTGGAAAATGTGCATTGAAACCTGGCAGCGGTATGGGACATTGCACGACGCCAAAGACTGGAAGTGGAGGACGTCGAATGAGCGCAGCGTCAGTTGCAAGCCGCTTCGAAGGTTCTATTACGCGCCGGGCGTCATTCGATCTACTTGGGCGAACGGGACGAGGTTTGGCGCCGTGCCAAATGGGGAGTTTGTACCGCTGTGGCTTACTAGCGATGAGAACAACGCTCAACTGTTGTACCGCCGGCATGATGGATGTATATGCAACACCAAGTGGTGCAAATATGAGCTCATGCGATATATTTGCGAAATGAGTGGCAAGCCAGATGACTACCTTCAGAACCTGACGGTCACGGATCCACCACCACCTACTGGGAGGCAGGAATTTGTCGTGAATGCGACTGCTGACGACGATGCTTCGATGGATACGACTGCCGACCAAGATACTTCCATGGCAATGTCCATCCAGGAGGAGACATCGATGGGTATGACGACCGGGCAAGATACTTCAATGCCAATGCCCATTGAGCAGAATACTTCCTTGGGCATGACGAACAGACACGATGGCTTTATGATGAGCTCGACCGGGCGGGATACTTTTATGGGTATGCCTAATGAGCAGAATACTTCCATGGGTATGGCCACTGAGGCGAACGATGCCATGGATATGACGGTCGAGGTGGACAATGACATGCAAATCGCGGCACCCAGTGTGCTGGACTCGCAGGGTTTCGATCCGCAGCAAACCGACATGAGCCCATTGATGGACGAACAGGACTGGGGGAACTGGATCGTGGACGAAATGTGGGAAGGGGCATAGTGAAAAACGGACCAAAATCTGACTTTGGTGAGACGGGACCAGAAGATTTAACAAGAAAAGAGAGAAAAACCACAAGAAAAAAAAAAAAAACAGGGAAAACGACAAAACGACAAAAATAGGGACAAAGATGTATTTGTTGGCATGGTGGGTCCGATCAGCATGACGGAATTCACAGAACTGCGCAACTTCGACGCAGGTGATTTGAGTTTGGAATATGACGCGGGCGGCCAAGGACAGATTATGCATATGGCCGACTACCGCAAGTATGGTATAGGATGAGTGAGGATTGAACGAGACGAGGCAGGAGATGGAACGATTGCATAAATTATGGTATGGCGAGACGAACGACACTACAGGAACGGAGTCGGAATACGAATGGAATGAAGGATAAAAAGATGGAAACGAAACACACGAATAATAATAAAGACGGAACACGACAGAGATGAGGGAAATGAGAAATACCCATTGTTGACAATGGAAGTGTTAGGAAACTTGGAGTGACGAGAAAAGCCACAGTCACAAGGGTCGATGAACACGACGACGACGACGAGGGTTTGGCGACATCAGTTTTGATGCACCACGGCTGCCAGGATGCTGAGCTGATACTTACTATCAAGATGCCAGCTAAAATGTAAACAACAGAACGAAACGCTTTTTCTTTTGTGTAGAACATGTATTTTTATCAATCGACGATCCAAGTCAGTGTTAGCAATAAGCACATCAATTGAACCACTTGCGTCTTATTTATCGCTGACCTTGATGACTACCTTTTCAAAATGTTTCCCGTCAGCTAAATACCCCATTGCATCCTTAGCCTGTGCAAAGTCAAACACCTTGCTGACCACCGGCCGAATCTGCTTCTCTTTGTAAAAGCCCACCATTTCCTCGAATCGGTCCTTGCCACCGTTGATTATACCACGCAGCGTGACGCAGCGCCGCAACGCCAGCACATTCACATTCAGTCTGTGTAATGCGGGCGTCTTGTCGCCGTCGCCACTGCCATCATCAGGCTCATCTGTCTTACCGGACAAGTAACCGATGCAGTTAATCGTGCCGCCAAAAGCAACACTGTCGAAGCTCTTGCGCAAAGTCCGCGCACCGCCCGTCTCGAAAATGATGTCCGCGCCACGACCATCCGTTGCCTTCATGACGGGCTCCTGCCACTCCCAGTATGTTTTGTAATTGATTCCATGGTCCGCCTTGAGTTCGTCCGCCGCGCGCTTGAGTTTTTCGTCGGACGAAGACGTAATGATGGTCTTGTAACCCGCCGCATGGGCAGTCTGCAGGCCGGCAATGGCCACACCGCCTGTTCCCTGGAGAAGCACGAACTTGGATCCAGCGTCCTTTTGTGTCCCGATGTGTTGACCTATGGGTCTCACCCAGTTTAGGCTCGACCAGGCTGTTACGCCGGCGATGGGAAGACAGCTTGCTTCCTCGTTTGTGAGATAGTCTGGGACTTGGACGAGGGAACAGGCGGGGAAGACACGGTATTCTGTTAGCACGCCGGGCAGGGGGAGACCGAGTCCGCTTGCCATGTATTCTTCCTTGATGGGACCTTCGAGGTGGCTTTGGAGGAAGATGGACATGACGCGGACGCCCTTTTTGAGGAGGGGGGACTTGGTTTCTATGACAGTGCCGCACATGTCTGAACATGGGACTATGCGTTCTTTTTGTTGAACGCTTGCGTGGTGGTCATATTGGCCGGTGCAGACTGTGAATCGTATTAGTTTATTGATCGCAGAGTTGCGGGATGAAAACGTGAGGAATTTGTGCCCGTTCCCTGAACGCAACGACCGTGTCAAGAATAACAAGAACAGGGGATAACATACCTTCGTTGTCTCGAAAGTTCAAGGCCACAGCGTGAATTTTGACAAGCACCTCACCGTCCACTGGACTTGGCACACCCACCTCATCTAGCTGGAGCTTGTCAATGCCATCCAGGGCCGTCGTCCATTGCTTCATCTTGTCAGATACCATGATGTCTGCGCTATTGTCACCTGACCCGCCTACTAAAACCCAGGAAGACACGATGCAAGGGGCATTATTCCCAAGCCTCAACGCGGAAGGCGAAAAGCGGCCACATTAAGTATTTGACTAGCTCAATGTCCCTAGTCTAGCCAGATGCGAGTATACTGACCTAAAGAAATAGATAAATATATCATAGTATATATTCAATAAGTAAATATATTTCAATACACGTTAAGATTCACAAATATATTGATATTTCAAAGTTTATAGCTTGTCCCACACAAGCAACTGTGTGAGAAATGAATGTATACAGCTCCTCCCCTCCCTTGCACCATTATTCTTGTTATCTTTGACACAGACTTTGTATAAAAGGGCGCCTAATACACAAAGCCGCCGCCTCGCTTGGGAAAGAACCCTTTCGGATCAATCGAGGACTGCAGAGCCCTGAATTTGGCATAATCTCGATAAGTCCCGGTGACATTTTGGTCACCAGCAGCATCATTCATGAAGAGAGGTAAGTATCTCGCCGCAGAAGAGTCTTGTGCCAGCCACTGCGGCACCCTCGTCTCTAACCACTCGGTGAGTTCCCTGCTAATACCCACGAGCACGCTGTCGTCGGACTTGGCGGCCCACGAGCACTGAATCTCAAGAAGGACGCGGTCGGCATCGGACCCAGAGATGCCCATGGCGTTCCCGCCTGCTTCTTGGCTACGCTTCCCGATGACGGACGGAAAAGGTTGGAAGTCAATTGAGCATTGTGATGTAAGATGAAGTGGACTAGCGAGATATGCTTTGAGAAGGGACTTGAACTTGGCGAAAATCTCAGCGTACATCTCTGGTGCGCTGGCTACATAAGGAAGTGTAAACGTCTGAGATAACGTGTCAGCGGACTTGCACAAGATTCTCGAGGAGAAATTTGCAATGGAGATGCATCAGTACATACTCTGAAAGAAACCCTCGAGTTCAGAAGCTCGGCGCCTTGCCCATTGGTCTTGAGCTGCACAGGATGTTAGCGGGAAAAAAAGAAACAGAGAAGAAAAGAAAAGAAAACCATTCGCATGCTGGTGAAGATCCAATATTGGTGCCCGTTGGAAGGAACAACGACTTACTAGTTTGGCGTAAGACTGACTCGCTGTCGTATTGAGAGTGTGAGATATCTCGAGGAATTTGGCGAGCGGGCCTGATGAGAGCGGTTCTGGCCCATCATAGAAGTAGAATATAAGGAAAAGGTTTGTACCGCCAACCGCGACCATGTCTGTGAGAATTATGGCTGACTTGGGCTCCTTCGCATTCTGAGGAACAAAGTTGTGCAAGGCCGCAAAAATCTCATCGGCTTTCGAGGTATCGTACAACCTGAATCCCCCCCATACTTTGCCGATAGGATGAGTTTGAATTGTGAACTGTGTGACAATTCCTGTCACATCATTAACAGGCGAACGCGGTGGGGATAGAATCTGTTGGAAAAAAGAAAAAACGAACCGAATTGACTACCGCTGCCTCTCATTGCCACGGCCAGCTCTGGATCCTGTGTCGCATTGATATAGCGAACTGAGCCATCAGCAGTCACTGTTTCCCAACCAACGATGTTCTATATTGGAAGCTGTCAGGTTATCCCCTTCGGACTTGATGGGCTCTTCTGAAAACTTACATCCGCAGCTAGCCCATACTGAGACGATAAGAATGAGATTCCGCCTTGTAAAAGGTAGCCGCCAACTCCAACAAGGCCTGCAAAGTTCAGATTCTGTGAGCTCGATTTCGAATTCATGCAGAAGAGATTATCATACCTAAGTGTCCGCCAACAACGGCCACTCCCTGTGGGTCAAGGGTTCCGATGACATCGTTCCACTCTCCCCCCGGTTTCACATATGCAAGCTGTTTCCCTGCATCGTATGTCGTCCCTGTCAATTCCTTCATCGAGATCAGAACGCCGTCCTGAACGGTGGCATGGCCCAAGTTGGGATCATGTCCGCCGCTTTTCACGGCAAACCGCACATCTTGATACTTGTTCAGAACGCGAACGGCAGCGGCAACTTGCTCAGTCGATTTGGGGAGCACGACACAAGCTGGCCGAGCATCTCGAAGCAGGGTTGACCAGTAGGATTGGGTTTCGGCAGAATAGGAAAGAGTCAGAGGATACGACACTTGATTCGGCAATGCGACCTGGATCTCCTGGCAGGCTTACTTCGAAGACGGGCTGGGACTAGCGAGCGTGCCTGAGACGACGGCGACAATGAGCGCTGCCAAAGCGTGTGTCATGGTGAAGCCCGAGAGCCGCGAGCTGGTGGTGTGCATTACAAATTTGCTACGAAATCACAAGCTTGAAAGATCCCACGGCATGGTTATCTGGGACAATGCCTGTATAAATGGCTTTCGATGGATAGCACGACCATCTTGCCAATTTTACTGTGTGACGATCAGAGAGCAGAGTGGACGTCGCGCAATTGATGCCATTGCCTCGTTTGGAATCGTCCCCCGGAAATGATCGGAAGAACTGAGTGTCAACTGATCTGGTTGGAACAGAGACTCCCAATCCATCAGATACCATGTTCCCTTAATAGGGAGTGGAGCAACGATGAATTCATCCGCAGAAGTCTGGTGGGATTTCCTTCTCCGGTTATATTAACTGCTGCCTTGCGCGACGCAAAACATCTTGGGCGACATCGCTTGTTTGTGGGGGCGGATCGGGTGCGGAGATCATTGTGTGTCATGGCAGGGTCTGGGTTCCTTGTGTTTTGTGCATCGAAGCGAAGCGAGATGTAACCTGTTACACAACCGCAAGGTCCGGCTCTCCATTATCTTACCCTCATGGTGGTCCGAGTCCAGCCACGAAGGCAAACCCCATGGCTCTGGTCTGGGGAACGGAACCACACCTCGCGGGGTCGAAGTGTATGGCTATTACGACCTCGGCACACGACGCTATCATGAGATCGGATATTGAACTTGAGCACGAAAAGGCGGACATTGACGGCAACTTGACAAGCCTGATTGGCGAATAAGTCCCGTTTTGGGTGTGTGATCTCCATGTCGACATGCGCTAAATCTCAAAGCCACGGGATTATCAGCATTCGACCCCAGACTAGCACCTAACAAGCGACGTCGTTTTCAGAGCGATACCCTGTTCGTCCCACCATTTGCCTTTGTTCCCCGTGGCGACATTATTCCGACACGCACGTGCGCTAGCTGGCTCTATGCTTCGCATTGCGTTGGCCGCATTTCCATGTTCCCCGAAGCAGTTGTCGATGGACAATTGCTTGACAGACTCGGAGGTTTGTCCGGATCGAGAAATCAGAACCCGTGTGCAGCCCGGACTTGAATTGATCAGCTTTATTATCCCGGTGCATGAGCGATGGTGTGTGTTTGTCTAACAGGAAACGCTGGTCGCACTCGGACCTGTTGTTAGGTTCGGCGCTGTGATGCGGACTTTGCTTCCACCAGGCTTTTGCTGCCTCGACCCTTGTTTCTGAGGATGTTTAGATCGAAGATTAGTTTGTTCACCTGAGAGGATTGCATTTCCCGTTTCCCATGTTTTCAAAGTACGCGGGGTACTTTCCCGCGTCAAGCTGTCCTTATGTTGGAGACAATGCTGTGTAAGCCGAGTGTATAAGTAGCAAGCATCCCCAACACAAGGGGGAAATGTTTAATCTTGGCACTGACCGTCTCCTATAAGCAAGTTTAAATTTTTGATCGCTTTGTGAAGGATCTCTCTATTCACCGAGGCCTGTGGACATTCTGCGTACGTCGGCCATGTTTGTCGAGATCCCTCTGCTGACCGCCTTGGTGCTTGCCCTCGACGTCGTTGCCGACGGCATTCGCCATGAGGAAAGAGCGGCGACAAAGACAGCGGCTGTAGTCTTGCCTCATGCCACCGTTCTTGGTAATTTCAAGAACAAGGTTGAGTCCTATGGCGGTATACCCTTTGCCGAGCCTCCAATCGGCCAGCTGAGGCTGAGGCCACCCAAGCGCATTGAGCGGTCCTTGGGAACAGTAGATGCCACAGGACCTGCTGGAGCTTGTCCCCAGATGGTGGCGTCTACCGAGAGCACCGACTTCTTGTTCAAGACCCTGGGCTCGATCGCAAATCTCCCCTTTGTCCAAAAAGCTACGGGACAGAGTGAGGATTGCTTGACGATTACTGTTGCACGACCGGAGGGCACCAAGAGCGATGCTAATTTGCCTGTGTTATTTTACATATATGGTGGAGGGTTTGAAGTAAGTATATTCAGACTGCAACATCGAACCGCAACGTCTTGAATGCTGAACATGGTTAAATTAGCTTGGATGGTCATCCATGTATTATGGAACGGGTTTGATCAACCACGGAGTTGATATAGGAAAGCCCTTCATCTTTGTTGTGTTCAATTACCGTGTTGCAGGGTATGGCTTCATGCCTGGTAAGGAGATCATGGAAGAAGGGTCGGGCAATATCGGATTTCTCGACCAACGTATGGCTCTTGAGTGGGTTGCAGACAGTATTGCAAACTTTGGTGGCGATCCAAGCAAGGTGACCATATGGGGAGAGTCGGCTGGTGCCATTTCGGTATATGACCAGATGATTCTGTACGATGGCAACAACACGTACAAGGGCAAGCCTTTGTTCCGCGGCGCGATCGTGGACTCTGGAAGCGCTGTTCCCACGGATCCGCTGGACGGACCCAAGGGACAAGCTGTCTTTGATCAGGTCGTCAAAGCCGCAGGCTGCAGCAAGACTGATGCCTTAGGGTGCTTGCGAGCCTTGGATTCCAATAAGTTCCTCAACGCTGTGATCTCAGTGCCTGGCATTCTGTCTCCTAGCGCACTAGCTCTATCATACCTCCCTCGTCCCGATGGCAGAACTATTACAGCTAGCCCTGATGACGTTGCTCTCGCTGGCAAATATGCAGCTGTTCCTATGATCATCGGAGATCAAGAAGACGAAGGTACTCTGTTTGCCCTGTTTCAGCCTAATTTGACGACAACCGATAAGTTGGTTGATTACTTGAAGGACTACTATTTTGATCACGCGACAAAGGATCAGATCAGAACCCTCGTCAATACGTACGGCGAAGGTCTTTCCGCAGTCACCGAAGGGAGCCCCTTTGGCACCGGCATCCTCAATGAGATATTCCCTGGCTTCAAGCGACGAGCTGCAATCCTTGGCGATACAGTCTTCACACTGACTCGCCGCGCCATTCTTCAAGGATCAAGCCTCATCCACTCCGACGTGCCTTCCTGGTCATATATTGCGTCGTACGACAAAGGCACGCCCATTTTGGGCACTTTCCACGGATCCGATATCCTTCAGGTTTTTTATGGCATCAAAGATAATTATGCCGCGCGGAACATACGGACTTACTACGTCAACTTTGTCTATTCGCTCGATCCGAACGTCGGCGCGGAGGGCAAGTATCCTTCATGGCCGCGGTGGTCGGATGGCCAGAAACTGATCAATTTCCTTGCGGACAAACCTGGGGTCGTCATTGATGATAACTTCAGGCAAGATTCTTATGAATATATTTTGAATAATAGGGAGATCTTGAAGTTCTAGGCTTTACACGGCGCGCAATGAATATGATTCTATGACCTTGTATGGCGCGCCTAGTGCAGAAAGTTCCAGTCGATCCCGTCTGTGCCTCGTGTCTAATCCTGTATCTGCCGGGGCGGCATCTTCCCTGGGCTCCGGCAACTCGCCGGCCGGGGAGGGGGCTTATCTAACTGTTGGAGCCAAGTTTGAGGAGTTGGTTGGTTGCCGCAACCCTTTGTGCAAGCCTTGCCACATATTTTGCAATTAAGGTGCCAAAGCAGGATCTTTTTAGTTGTCGAAGAAAACGCCACCAATACGGTGGTAGTGATGGCATTGGTGGTAGACTTATCGGCAACCTTCATCAATTCAATACCTCGTATTCGGGCCATGGCAGAGCTACCCAGCCCCTGACAAGATAAGCGCTAGCGGGAGGCATTGGGCTGTGATGGGTCGGTACTTGGTGCGGGCGTGTCGCCACTAGAAACAAGCATCCTTGCGCACTCCGAGGGAGAGTGTAACCCTGGTGTTGCGCCCAGAGGCTTGTGAAATTCGTTCCGGAACTAACACTCTCTGTGCCAAACAGCCTAGACAAGCACTGTGCTTCAAAGCGGTTAGATATGAACTGTCGTCAAATTATCCACCATCATGCCCTCACCGAATCTCGCAGCACATTGATGTCAAGCTTGACACTTCAAAACGTCAAAGCTGTCAACGTCGCCCTCGCAGAAGTAAGGCAAAAGTCAATAGGTCTGGGCTGAAGCTAACGATCGACAAGCATAATGTCGTCGACTCCGGGAAACAGTCGACTCCGAAGCGACAATCAAATCAAACAAAAGCGGCTACGCGACAAGGCGCGGCAAAAAGGGAATCGCGCCCGTGCGAAGGAGCAGATGGATAAGCTGGAGTCGGATATTTCGGACATTCGCGCTGGAATCGAAGCCCTTCAGAGCAGCTTGGTACCGTTGCTGCAGAAAGCTAAGGAGGATTCCCAAAGCACAACTGGGCAACAACAACAGAAACTCGAGACATCAGCCACATTTTCCAGTCAACAACTCTGGTCGGGAACCCCTGACTTCAATGCTAGCACGCCACCGTCTGTAGCTCTTCAAGTGCCCGGAACGCCTTCGAACCACTCCTTTCCATCAATTCAATGCCACAATCTCAACATATGGACTCTAGGTAGTCCATGGGCATCACCATCGTTTCGACAACCATGGATGTTTACGATCAATTGTCGCTGCGGCCTCCGTCACTGCGATGATTTCACTAGCATTGATATCTGCAGCGTTACAACGTACTATCGCAATGAGACCAGCATGTCTCGGAGCTTGCAACACGCGCCAGAGCTGCCTCGCACTCCTTCACTGTCCAACATGACTTTCCACTCCCACGCGGATAACATACTGACGACCTTGATTACGCCATTCCTAAGAAGCTTTAGTAAGATGCCGCATCTCGAAACGCTGTTTGGATGCTACTTGATAGGCTATCGGTATATGAGGGTACGTTTAAGTGAACTGGGTGATCAACCAAACCACGTAACTGGTGGCTCCGGAGAAGGCAACTGCTTACTTTTTTACTTCAATGGCAACTAAATCCTTGCCCTGACACACTGAAAGACGTCCCCACCTGGTTACTGCCGATAAATGCGCAGAAGTTGCACCCTTACCCCGTCTGCATCGACTACCTGCTCTGGCCAAACCTCTGTGAATACTTATGCTTGCATACAGATCTGGGTACCCAGCATTCGCTCAAACTATATTGGGACTCTATGCGTCTCGTATGGCCGCCGGGCGTATCACTTTTCGCATTCGACCACGAGGGGAAAGTGACCACCAGCCCTGAGTTCGAAGTCGTTGCTAGCACGCTGCAGAATTGGCGGCTCGGGTCGCCTTGGTCGGAAATGTTTCCTGATCTGGTTCCGCTGGTGGAATGCTGAAGAACGAAAATTGGTTCAGGTTATGGACCAGTTCACGCTTTCGATGGCCGCTATCAACATCTGAGCAAAAAAGACAAGAGCTACTAGCTGGTGATGGAACTCCAGAACTCCTTCGATACCGAAAGAGCTAGGCTCACGGATGAAGCTTTTCTACATCTGAACCTAACAATGACGGGTTCGATCTATAGTAGATACCAGACTGCAAGCCTATCTCCCTGCTGGAGTACGAGGTAACCGCAGGCAATCCTGCAAATCTCGCCGATCAGCTCTCCCACCTGTCCCCAGAGACATTTCAGATCAGCGCCGAAATAATGACAACTGGCAAGCGAGCATGGCGAAAATCCGTGTATTGCGCACGAGCGCCGATTCAGATTCGTGAAGGGAGTAACTTGGGCTGAACCAAGTCGCTGCTAGCTGAGAGGGAATTACGGCTCAGTGCTGCTACAACAATGCCTTGATCAACTTGAATGCAAGAAAGCCCTAGAGTCGGATGTCTATATACAGGGATATACGTCTCCGTATAGCTATGTATCCCTATATATATATAGACAAAATTGCAGTCAAAACAGCCATGACGGAGATGAGACCACGACTGATTGATCCGAGCGTATGAAGGCATGGCTTCTTTTTCATCGTGATATTCTGAATCGCAAAACCTAGGCTGTACCCTGCTTTCGACATGTATCATGTGGCCATGGAAGTGTCAGTAGTCAACCCGGTCGAGTACAGGGGTCCAAACTTATGTCTCTGGCTATAGTGTCTACAGCATGTTATGGGACCGGGCAGGAGTGCGTCGTGGAGAAGACGGATCGACTTGTGGGATATGAAACCGCAACTCGTACTATATTTTTATTGTAGACCAACGTCCCGCATTTATACATCTGGCAGCCTCATTTTGACGTAGCGGCCATCAAATTCATCAAAGAGCTTTCTAAGCCCCAGAAGATTCAATGAGTCCTTGTCCTCCACTTCAAACATGTAGCACAGCATGTTGTGGACGTCAAAAGCAATTGCCAGCATGTACCCGTACTCAGCCTCCAAGAACACTTGCTCGCCTGTCTCCATTTCGCCAGTTAACTCAGTCCATTTCTGAGCATACACATCGCAGAAGTGTCGTTTCTCTTCTTCCGAGTACGGTCTGCAGTTTGCGATCTTGTTCTCCTCGTCAAACCATTTAAACATTTTCTGCATAAAATGTCCGCCAATGTCGAAGCCGCGATAGTACTGCATCACGAACTCAAAGTCAATCAAGACAACTTTGCTTTCCCCTTCCGCGGTCGGTTCTTGACTAGAATGTTCATGAACTGGATGTCGTGGATGCACCACCCTGTCTTGGCACGTATGGAGTCAATTTGTCTCACAACTCTCTTTAACCGTGCGCCAAAGTCGTAGTCAATCAGATCATCCAGGTTGACCCCGCCTTCTTTCGCCAACGCCTTTAGCTTCTCCAGCCCATGGTACTTTTGTAGACCAGAAATGACGGCTTCATAATAAAGTTCCACGGGCTTCTTCTTCATTGAGATATTCATGGACTGAAAAGTTGCTAGGCCTTTGGCCACGTCGGCCCGTATGACAGCATCTTCAACATCCTCTGGTTCCATGTTACGTGCGTCCAGGAACTCGTCAATCCTCCCGAGCGATCCATCTTGCGTTTTGAAGAAGCCATATACCTTGGCTCCGAGTCCGGATAGCCCGTATTCGTGACAGAGAAGAGCCCCTTCCTGCTTACTTGGCACTAAGTCCTTGAAAAGCGCAATGTCTCCCGAATTGCCAGTGTGGAATTTGATGAAGACTTTTAAAGGCTTTGTTGGCGAATTCGTCGCGGGCATCGGTCGCTCCACGTGGCAATGTGCATTTGCAAAAGACGCATGGTAGGTCATGACGAGGGTTTCTGGGTCCACGCTAGGCCATTCTCCGGCAAGGAATGTTGCGATAATATCCTTTACCATTGATTTGGTGGGTATTTTATCTGCGGGAAGAGTTACGGGGACTTCGGTCAAGGTGGCCATGGTGAAATGCAATGAGCTAATCAACGTCAACGTTGTGAAGGATTAAAGAGATATGAGATGATGGAGCTGATTATTGTAGGGTTTGATGATCAGACTCCCCAAGGGAGCCTCGCTATTTAAGCTATGTTGTGTTGCTCATATGGTGCTTGAGCCCTCTGCTTTCGTGCAATTATGGAGAAGAAATCTGTTTCGGAAATGAGTCACTTGGCCGGAAGCTAAGAAAAGAGGCCATAATAGGCAATCGTGCTAAGCGACGTGGTATCACAGCCATTGCACGAAGTTGAAGAAACGGCACATTCGCACCCGAACCCAGACGGTCGAATATTGCTCGGTGTTGTAGTCCCAAGTTATTTCATTCATCAACGCCTTCTCGAGTGTCCCAATTGAGATAAAAACAGCGCATGCTGACAGTGACGTTGCTGCTTCCTGCCCGCAATTGTGGACCATGTCGGCATGCCAGGAAAGGAATGGCCGTCATCTCGACTTTGCTGACGCACCTAGTTGACGTTCAACATTCTCTGTATTTACTCCTGACAACACCCTTTGATAATCTCAAATCATCCAAATGCAAGAAAATCAGGTACATTTGACTTAAAGCGATATATAGCGATTTTGGCCGACTGCCGAAACCAATCACAACCATGAGCGACACCACCGAAACTAGCTTCCAAGCTGCCATTGAAGCGGGCAATATCAATGGCGCTGTAATCTGCGCGACAGATTCACAGGGCAACTTCACCTACAACAACGCTATAGGCGAGCGCACTTTGCTTTCGGGGGAAAAGCAACCCCAGAAGCTCGACGTGCTGTATCTAGCTTCGGCGACCAAGCTTGTTGCGACGATTGCAGCATTGCAATGCGTTGAGGACGGTTTACTTACGTTGACTGGCGACTTGTCGTCCATCGCGCCAGAGCTTGCCTCGAAGCAAGTCATCAAGGGATTCTCCGAGGATGGAGAAACTCCCATATTGGAGGATGCCGTCCGCCCCATTACACTGGAGATGTTGATCACCCACAGCGCTGGCACTGCGTACGATTTCCTTGCCCCGCTCGTCGGCAAGTGGCGCGAGAAGTACTCTCCTGCCCAGGCGGATCAACAGAAAACTGTCGAAGACTTGTTCGTCTATCCGCTTCTCCATCAACCCGGAGCCGGATGGATGTATGGACCTGGACTCGACTGGGTCGGGCGCATCGTCGAGCGCGTTACCGGTCGTTCTCTAGGTGAGCATGTCCAGGAACGCATTCTGGCTCCGTTTGGGGCGAATGATGCTCAGTTCTTCCCCGTGACTCGCGAAGACTTGCGCGATCGTCTCGTCGACTTGAACCCCGATGACCCAGAAGCACTGGGCCGCGCTGTCCTCGGAGGTGGAAGAGAGATGAATTCGCGTGGAAAAGGAGCTTTTGGAGGCCATGGACTGTTCATGTCAGGGATCACCTACGTCAAGATCCTACAATCGCTTCTTGCCAACGACGGAAAATTGCTGAAGTCGTCAACTGTGGATGACATGTTCCAGGATCATCTCAGCCCAGAATCAGCCGCTGCACATAAAGCCGCCTTGGCTAGTCCCGCGGGGATCTTCTTTCGCGTCGGGATTGAACCGGAAACAAAAGCTGGATACGGTCTAGGTGGTCTCCTTACCCTGGAAGATGTCGATGGCTGGTATGGCTCCCATACCCTCAGCTGGGGCGGCGGCCTTACACTGGCTTGGTTCATTGACAGGAAGAATGACTTGTGCGGAATCGGAGCAATTCAAGCGAAACTGCCTCTTGACGGACAGTTGGTTGCAGATCTGAAGCAGGTTTTCAGGAAGGATGTCTATAGAAAGAAAGCTGCGTGGGCAGCCAAACGCGCATCGTAGCACCAGGCTGAACGTTGCGTGACACCAAATTTCATTTACTGTTACAGCGTGTCTCGCCATGCTGGCTTTTTTTCTTGGCATTCAGAATACAGCTTTCCGCTTACTTCCAGTAGGAAAGGTGATCCAGGCTTATGGCATATGTATTCTCTTGGAATGTGAGATTTCGGCAAGTGAACCGTGAGTTCTATACCGTTCAAGTCCAACTCTCCCCTGAACGCAGGCTGGCAGTTGATACAATATCTGGCACCTGGACCATAGAGTAGGAGAGACCCTGAACATCTTCCTGCACCGTCGTGGATGTGACTTCCGGCAAAATTACACTGCACTAGTCTAGAAATGGGTGTTTTGCCGCTGACATAGGCTCTTGACTATGATAGACCGCCAGTATGCACTGCAACTGGCCCAAAACCGCACTTCTGTCGTTACAACAGGCGGACAGATTTGTTAGACATGTCGTATTACCGCTGTTGATTCATTCTTCGATATCTGAAACATTTTGGCTGCCCTGGGTCTCTCCTCAATTCCCAATGATGTTCCTGGGAATGGAGGAATCCTCACCACCTGAGCACTGTCATGAGACCCTCGCGTTTTGCAGACGGACAGACATCAGCCGCACGACATGCAGCCAGTGGTGTTCTAACGTGGCAGACGGTAGCCGCCCGCGCTTGCATGCAAATGTCAAGCCCCGAACGACTTGTCTTACATCTATATCAATGTTATCGAGCGGGGAGTTAAGGGTAATTGGGCCATTGAGGCACATTCTACATACTGAGACGTCGAGGGGAAATCGTTGTGTGGAAAAGGCGATAAAAAGGAAATAGAAAAGCCGTTGGGCTCGGAAAACAAAGTTACTGTTGGCCCTATCCGAGCTGGATCAAGACTGCAAGCAAGGCTAGATGCTCTTATAGCACTCTGGGAGAGAATTCTTCAATTCGTCGAAGAAATGCAGGAGGTATGGAAGAGACCCCAGTTCTTGCACACCCTTCCCTGACAGCATATCAGCCGCAGCGCGTGCGAAGTGTGAGGCGAAAAGGGTATACAATTAAAGGCGACCCTAGCCTCGCTCTTACGAGCGCGACTTGCATCTTCTCTGTTATTTTCCCATACCTGCCAGAACTACCCGAGGGATTCTGAGTCGCCTCGCCTCACCATTGCACCTATGCTGCCTTTGAGGCTTCTCAGTTGCCGTGATGGCGAATTCTCTGTATTTGAGTCGGCCACACGGCCCGTCGACAAATACGAGATCATTTCCTACACGTGGGGGGATGAAGTGCCAGAGTACGACTGCGGAATTCCCGGAGTGAATTGGTTAGTGACTATCAAAAAGGACAAAATAGAGGACATCAAGAGGCTCATGATCGAGGCAGACATACGCTATCTGTGGGTCGACTGCATTTGTATCAACCAGACTGACAAGAGGGAGCAAGCCTCCGAGGTGTCCAAGATGTATGAGTACTACAAGAGTGCGTACAAATGCCACATTTTGATGGACATGCCGGAGGTCTGGAATCCACAAGAGATCGTTGACGATCTGAAATTTATCGACCACGTACTATCGTACATGGGCGGTGCTGCCCTAGCTTCGGAGGCGGTCGGCATCACGCCGAATCTTGTCAATCGGCTTGCGGATTGGGGAAACATAAGAGACTGGAGTTTTCTGCTCGACAAATCGCTGGTCAGGTCTGCCAGCGTCGACATGGGCGTCATCAACTGCTACTCCACCTGCATCAACCATGTCATGTCACTGTTCGACAACGTGTACTTCACTAGAGTCTGGACCTTCCAGGAGATGATTCTCAGAAAGAATGTGACCATGTGGGGGATCAATCGGAGTACGATATCCTGCCTCGGCGAGCTTCACGTGTGGATGGACTTGACCACAGAGTCCAAAGACAAGGCTTTCAAGCTGCAAGAATGGATTCGAAACAGCAGAGTGCTGAAAACTGCATCCGTCAATGCTATTCTCAGGATCATTGAGGAAGACAACGAGTTGCTTGAGAGCCTTCAGACGCAAGTCCGAGGATTGAACTGCGCAAAGACGGATATCATCAATGGCGGGCCAAGCTGGTGGTACGAGAACTACAAGGGTGTCAGCAACATCTTCTCCGCCTTTTCTTTGACGCCGAGACGATGTCAGAAGTCAGCAGACATCTTCAGAGGGCTTTTGGGGGTCTTCAACGGCCTGTTTACAGCCGAAGAGATCGAACGAGACCTTTCCGGTGATGATATGGAAAGCATATCGTTCCGATTCTTCAAGCAATTGTCGATCAAGACAGGACTTGCCTGGACTAAGCTTGGGGTCAGCAACAAGGAGCGAGGAGAATGGGATTGGATTCCGCTCGTTGAGGGTTCCAAGAAGAAGGATATCACAACCGACTGCCTGGCAAGTGTAGTCACCATTGGTCGGCTGAAGCAAAATGGTCAGGCGAAGACGCAGGCTATGACCGGAATCAAGGGGACTCCACGTAAGTATATGAAGATCACTCTTGAGGATCACGATACCTCTGGGTTTCAGTTCATCTTCAAGGGCTGCAACTGCGGCAAGAAAGTCAAGACTGGCACCTTCAGCAAAGAGCCCATACCCATAAACGATCATCCGAGGGACATCATGGGAGACGAAACGGGCCGTGTGCTGGTACAATGCGCAACCATCCTGGGCAGCGTCCTTGATCCCACCGGCGATCCTGTTCAGTACAGAAGAAAGTTGTTGTACAAACTCCAACCATATTGGGAGACGACCGATCCCAATGCCAAGCCAATTGACTGGGTCGGCAGATGCGTCAGCGGTACTCCTTGGGCCAGCCCTCATTCTTGGATCAGACCTCATAATTGGTCGATGAATTACAGAATGCTGAACATCACGCGCTGCGGGTCTCGACTTGCCAATGGAAGTACTGCTAACGTGTCGTGTAAAGTAACTGTGAACTGCGGCTGCACCATCACGGGCCCATTCTCACTCATATTTGAAGCAATAACTGCAGTTCATGGAAGCTTCCTAGGCGATGCCTGCGCTACTTTAGACCAGGACAACAGAATCATTCTCAAAGATGGGCTTGGGCTGGTGCAAGTTGGCGATATCGGCAGGTCGTTCAGCTTGGTGGCTTTCGGAGGTAATGTGAACTCTCACAAGTCGCACGCCTCGACTTGCAGGTCGACAAAGATTGACCGACCAGTGCTGCCTTCACTGGAGTGGTCAATAGGCAGAGCCCTGGTGAAGGATGAATTTGCTCACGACATGACCGACATGATGAGGGATTATGGATACATCGAGACTGGTGGTTCGGGAAATTTGCTCATTTGCAGGAATCACCCGTTGGGGCCTTATAAGCTCGTCGGGGTTTGTGTTGATGAGTACATCTTCAATACAAAGGGACGAGGGTCTGTAAGCATACGATAGTCTTTCATCTCTTAGAGTTCACTTTCAGCTTGCGACTTGGCTCTTCTTTGCATTACTACATATTCCTACGTATTCTCATGTCTCCTCGTGCACTTTTACGTCGAACTGGTCAACTTAGGTGTCACAATAGTATACTATTTGCGGAGGTCTCAAAGCAGCCAATCTGAGCCTTTCTCAGAAAGCAGTGCATAAAATTTGGAAGCCTCTTTCGAGCGCACATTTCCCTCTCCCGCAAGAGGCTGGGAGCTTAATCGTGTATTCTCCTCCTGTCGGTCTTGAGGCAAATGCCGGGAGAAGAACCGCGACACTTTGTAGTACCATCTCTCGGCGCGCAGCGCAAGTTCTTAAAGCATTTCCTGTAAACCGAGCATCCAGGTTTGTCTTCTCTGCCACACCTCTCAGCCCTTGTGCCAACACAGATACCGGGACGTCCGCACTTGATGCCGCAGTTGTCAAACAGGCGAGGGTCCTCCAAGCAGAACGAATGGCTATTGCATTTGAGACCCCTTACGCCGCACGGTTTCCTTTCTTCGAGTAAAACGCAATGTCCTGGACATTTGTCTGCATTTCGACAGTCGGGGTTGCTAGGAACGCAAGTGAAGTCTTTCTGGCATGGTGCTAGCTTTTTGCCGCATGGCTGGTAGTACTGGTCGTCGGCAACAGCGAAGGCAGCGAGGGCGACAATGAGTACGTTCCTGATTTGCATTTTGACTGACAGTATTATTGGATTACACTGAATGTTTGGAAGGCGAATGTTTATCGTAAATTAGGAAGACAGTGTTCAAGTTCAATTGCGCGCAAATGGACGTCACCGTTTTATATCCCGCACCTTGCATGGATAGCTAAAGCTTTGGCAATGAATAAGTTCACAAAGATTGCATCAATCTGACTAATTCGGAGACGTTCCGCCAATTCGGACATATCTGATCGTTGCACTTTCTTTTCTGCTGTCAGCTTCTGTATCTGCAGCAGACAGTAATGCGGTTAGCCGACCGGGTATTACCCAAAACAGACTTATATATGCCGACGAGCCGTAGGATTCCACGTCGGCTGAGGACTAGAGCCGTCTTACTTGCTTACGTGCTTTCTTGCTGATCAACAGAGCCCGAGAGGGTGGTCATGCGAGTTCCGAATATGTACATTACAATCGAGCGCGCTACTTTGGTAGGAGGTTTGAATGCAGACCGCTTGAGCTAATGCAGTGATACCCGTGCTGCAAAGAGTTCCCGCCCGCCGTCATCCGTGGTCGAACTTGGGCGATTGAAAGGCTTAATAACGTTGTAGGATCGTAGACTAAGCAAGGTTCTCTTATGCGCTGCTCAATTGAAGTATGTGCAAGATCGGTAGCTATTCGATTCGTCCACCAGTTTAGTGCCAAGTCGGGTTTCTGACATTCAGACTTGCTGGTACCTGGCGAGGAAAAGTATCGTGGGGAAGAGCAGTATCTGATGATATGTAGGCGAACAATGACGTTCTCGATGACTTCAAGAGAACCATAAGTTTGCGCCAGGGTCGAACTGTGAGCTAGGTCGTCACTCCAAAAAAGTGCATCTAGAAAAGAGCTGACATGCACATGTACTGTGGGTGGTGATCGACAGGAACTATGACTTAGCTCCCCCGAATGCCATCAACTCAACATCTCCGGGTCATAGCATGACAACGAATCAATGACACGAACCTACCACGACTTTCGCGGCTGAGTAGCGAACAATACGTGCTTCACTTATTCCTGCTCCTTGACAAATGAAAACATACATTGCCAATACCTAGTTTTTGTTCAAGTTTTAGAAACCTGTAAGCACGATGGCCTTTTTCTAGCAAAGCATTCGACCCTCTGGGTCATTCACCATGACCCTAGCGCCTGTTCTTTCAAGTCAACACATTCCAACTGCACTATCACAAGGAAACCACATGTGCGAGTCCACCACAGACCCAATCGTGTCGGACCTAGCGTCGCATTGTTGAAGGCTTCCGTTTCCCACAATCTCCTCTCCCCCGTGGCCCATTTCCATAAAAGGAAATTGATGGCCTAAGCACGAGGCCATCACAAGACTCCGATGTGGTCAATTGCCGGTGACACAGATAATACAGCCGACTGTCAGGTACAACACAGTGCAGTCATGCCCTGCCTAGGCACACATACATCTGATCTGCGACACTTGAGACGATGGCGCAGCAGCTATAAAGCAAACCACAAGTGCGGTCTCCCGCCTACGCTTCTCTCATTTGCCGGTTCCCTTTTTTGACATTATTTGCACTGATATTCCCTAGACTTTCACTCATTCAACGGCAAAAATGTTATTGAAACTTCTCGTTCCGGCGCTTCTCGCCCTCCCTGCACTCGCCGAAAGCAAAATACCATGCATTCTCGCCCGAATCAATCTCGACATTCGATCACTAAACGGCAGCCTGGCGACTTACACGGGCGGCACTGATGATGGCTTGTCGTACATTCTTGGCAATTCAACAGCTTTAAAGAACCAAATCGACTCTGGAGCGACTGAAGCCAGCGGCTCTCCGCCTTTGATCTTCCAAGATGCTCTCCGTCTCGCCGGTGCTACTGCCGGATTGTCTTCCGACGCTGACAGCACCATCACAACCCTCATCAATAAGAAGCCTGCATTTGATAAGATTGGTGTTACCGGAATTGTACTGTCTACTGTGAAGGATCTACAGACGTCTACGAAGAAGTTTAGCGGAATCGTTGTCGAGAAACTGCCGTTGGAAATCGAGCCAGTTGGCTCTCAATTGGTGTCGCTTATTGATGATCAGTTTGCCAGAGCAATCAAAGCCTTCTCATAGTTTATGTAACGGAGAAAAGATTTCAGCGCATAGAAATCTAGAACAACTTTTCGTGGTGTCTACGTGGTGGTTGGATAGTGTACATAAAGGCTGGCAAAAGATGCTGCGACATAGATCACGCTCCCATTTCACTAAAACACTTCGTGAGAATCAAGCTGGTGCACTTTCAAATGTTTGGATCGTCAAGTGAGCAAAAAAACGATTGCAAGACTCGTTGTCGTTCTTTTTGGACACAAGATATCATGTGATTGAAAAGTAAACGAGGCAACTAAACTACCAGATGAGTGCGCCGACCAACAAAACCCCCGGCTCCTAAAACGCCGAATGACTCTCAAACTTAAGGAGATACGGGCGGTGGTCCCTTCAATCTGCCAAGTCGCTGTTGGATCTCCGTTTGCTCTGATTCGATCTCTTTCAGCCTCTGTAGATACTGTCTTTCCTTCTCCAATTCTGCCTGCCGTTTTTGCAGAGCATCGTATTCCGACCCATGGTTACCCGGTGGCGAGTTCGGAGAGACCGCGGCATTCTGGTAGTCATTGGGAATTCTCTGAGGTGGCACTCTGTCCGAAGCATGGGGCAACAATGCCGGAACATGTGCGAGCAACTCGGATGCGCCCCATGCCTGCCTGGAATTGGAATCTATTTCAGCAGGGAAGTTTGCCTCGACTTCGACTGGATGAAGATTCTGTCGCGGCTGTGAGTCGATCTCGTGTGCTGCCTCGCCCTCCAACTCGCCCGGCTGGCGCTCTCTTGTGCTAATCTCGATTACTAGATCCTTCTCGTCCTTCTCCTTCGGTTTTTGCAGAGGGGTCACCGCGGCTGCCAGCTCATTGTGGCCGGGGACGAAGGATTCGGCGCGCTTTTCTTCTTCCATGGGCGGACGAGTTGCTGCATTCGAGTCATGGGGCGATTTCTGGCGGCGCCGACGGAGAAACCAGAAAGCGGCCAGCAGTAAGATCACCAACACTATTCCGACTACAATGCCAGCGATTGCACCTGCGGACAAGCCTGAGCTGTTGCGAGGCTGGATGTGGCGCGCAATTGAAGCAATAGTTCGAGATCTTGACACTAGTTACCATTGGTCCGCGAACGCAGCTGAAGGCCGCCTTGGCTGTAGTCCCGCGCCTCGACCGTCCCCCTCTTTCGTTAGCCAACAATTTCAGCCAGCTGATGAGCCAAAGCTCCTTTTGCCAATTCCACCATGTGCCGAGTGCCATGCTTGATCTCCAAGATGGGCGCAGGGATTGCTCCGAGACGTTTGTGTGGGACACTGGGCAGCATTTAGTGTTTCCGATTGCAGGTGGAGCCAGGGCGGACAGAATTCTGAGAATAATCTATGTTCCGCATTCTGATATTGGTGAATAATCTCCGGCAGAATGTAATCGATTGAGCACGGTTTGCTTTGCTCGTTCATAGAGGTGGCATATTTCCCATAACTGAATGGGGTAGTCCGATTAGAGCCTCCTCCAGCATGGGATGTAAATGATGTAGCAGCTGAAACAACCAAGGAGAACTACTTCAAACCGATCACGCGTCATTGGAACGAGCCAAACCTGTCTCCAGAGAATTCGCTCTATTCACTCCATTCATGTTGTTTACGTGCAATTTGGAGTGTGTGCAGACCACTTACCGCAGGCTGCGCGGTCCCTCTTCAGCGACTCCCTCAATGTAATTCTGGCAGAGGCAACAACTTCAATATCTAAGACGCCTTCAAATCATCCGGGGATGTTACTGGTCCCTTAATGGGACATAGGGGAACCAATTTGATCGCCGATATGGGAACGGAAGGCTGCTCCTTTGGGATCCAGCATGCAGCGTCAGTGTTTATTAACGACTTTAGTGGCTAGAGCCTCAGGCAGACAACGATACTTGAGCTTTTTTACTCTACATGCGCGTCTAAGGCCATCAAGTATGATGACTCAGATGGAGAGTCGATGAAGCTTCCCGACAACGGCTATGTTGAAGACCAAGCTTGCGCCGGTGCCAGTTCATGCGGCTCCAAACTGAGAAAAAGGTGGCACCAGGCCCAGTCTTCTCGCATACATCAAAGCTTTTGCCTTCAGTCATGGTTTGAACTTAAACGCGCTCGCGTCTGTCAATATAACATCACAGGCCCTCTTTTGCAAGACTCCCCATCGGACACATCAAGCGCCTGCCATCTTACGCACACCACCACGTCCCAGAGTTGGATCTACCCTGATATTCTAAGGCTTTTCAACATATACTGTGTCTTTCATCATCTCTCCGTTGACCATGACTTCCTCACAAGTCGAGCGGACGGCAAGCTCTATAGAACTCGCAAGGCTGAGATACAGATCATCTGATGAACACTATCATCGCCGGTGCGTCTACGATCAAGCATACGGCTGGACTTTCCGTCCTGAGATTTCACAAGTCCATTGCCTGACTATGTCCTGGCGCGAATTTGCCGACACATGCAACAAAATGGCACCGATATACTGTATACCTGGAGAATATGGGGCTCATCTACGGCTGGTTATCCAAAATTACATGTACAGGCGCTGGTTCAAGCCGTACAAAAGCGAGATCGACCGGGGCCGCTTTTTATGCAAATTTATATCACCCGTTGGCTTAGACCTCAATGAAGAAGTCCCATCAACTTCGACCTTTACAAAGCTACTTTCTCTGAACCGATCAATCTGCGAGGCGGTCACTGCTCTACGAGAGCAATACAAACAACAAATTGCTTCAAGTAACGACTACATACCTAAAGAGATAAGAGACCACGAGTTGTACGTCTTACAGCCGCTTTTCAACGCTGTAATGATCGTGACCTGTGATGCATTTTACGGCCAGGAAGACTCAAGCGCGGTTGGGCGACTTCCAGTTTATCTAGTCAAGACTGGCCATGAAGATGGCTTAAGTGCCCCCATCTCGTTCGACGTGATATCTGGAAAGATAATTAGTCACTTGGACGACGTCGGTGCTGGAGCGATCAAGGCCACACTTGAGACGGCCGTGGACTTCCTTATGGGCTTAGAAGCTCTCGAGGCTGCTGTCTTTGGGTTGCAGCCTGATCCGCTAAAAGCATGGCTAACATGGCCAGAGCTCTCAGATGAATGTGGCATCCCGCCGGGTGAAGAGCAGCTGCATGGGCCGACATCTAGATTTGTAGATGTTGAGAAGTATCGGGGATGGTCTGATTATGCTCAGAGGATCGATGGGTTCTGCAGTCGGCGGGAAAAGAATTCTTTTGAAGTGATGAGGATATTTGAGTCTGGCCAATTACATTCGCTTCACAATTGTGTTACACCACGAAACTGATGTCCAAACTATCAATCTATTCTTCGGTTAGGCAATGTTGCGCCTTACAGAGCCACTACTGGCACAATAATAAATAAGACTACACGCTGTCATGGTGTTCCCCTTTTGTAAACTATCTGTTCGAGGACCGTGAGGCTCCGGGTACAAAACAGCAGGCATAATGTGTTAATGATATATCTGAGACTAGCTTCTACCTATAGG
The DNA here is from genome assembly GCA_000222875.2 of Periglandula ipomoeae IasaF13. Lineage (NCBI taxonomy): Eukaryota > Fungi > Ascomycota > Sordariomycetes > Hypocreales > Clavicipitaceae > Periglandula > Periglandula ipomoeae. The sequence goes on from AFRD01000091.1 coordinate 36,569, forward strand.
TACACTGCAATACCCGTAATTACGCCCGGACCGCTGTAACTATAGGTTATCACAACCTTCATGGGCACGTGGAGAAGCTGTTTTGTACCTGGAGCCTTACGGTCCTTACACAGAAATTTTAGGCCCTCAGGGCATTTTTTATGCTGCATGTGACCAATCAGCCAAACCCACCTGGCCGAGTCCCTCTCCACCCCACATGTCACTCTCGCTCCCGCTCCTTGGAAGGGCAACGAAACACCTATCTTGGCTCCGGCTTGGCTCGGCCAGGCTGCTGTAAAGATAAATCTATAGAAATCGTGACGGCTCCCCACCTTCTGTGTCTTCTACCTTCTTTATACACGCAGCTCAGACAACTATGACTGATAAACGGGCTTACAATATGGATGGCGGCTTATTCCACTACTTTACAAGCCTTCCTCCAGAATTACGCCCCCTCATCTGGCAGCACTGCCTACCATGTCACGTGGCACAAGAGGACAAGGCATACTTCCTTCTCGACGGCAATGAATCTCGCCAAGCATGCGCGGCCAAGCAGATCACGTTCTATAATTCCCAGCCGCCCGCCATAGCGTCCATTACTAAAGAGTCCCGGCAAGTCGCTCTTGAGAACGGATTTAGACTGGAGCTGGAAGACACGCTTAGCATGGACTCTATGGGTACAGCCGGGTCGGGATATGTTGCATCTCAACTGGGTGCGACAGCGATGGATCGTATGGGGAAGTTTTGACGCTCCCTCAAGCCCGATATATATGTTCTTGTGGCGGGCGGAGGATTACAGGATGGAGTCTTCTGTTGTGGCGGAGATCATTCAGCCCTTTAGCTTAGAGGCGCTGTTTAATGGTGAAGGTGCTGAAGCATCCGAAGACCCATCGCTTCTCTATGACTATGGTCGAAACATAGAGGTGAGTGACATTGAGGGTAGTGCCGAATGGCATCGAAGCATGTGCATAACCATGGCTGCGGTTTCTTTGCATATCACCACGGAAGCGGCTCTGGCATCTGGTCTGTTCGGGTTATTGGGCGACGCGCCTGTTCAAATGGTTGATTTCGATGACGAAGCTCGATTGGGAGAGTTTCAGGCATTATATAGGCGACATGCATTGGACAAGGAACCGGCCGTACAGAGATTTTTCGAACTATTTGCAAGTCCACGATTCAAAACTGCCGTGGAGTTATGGAGACAGCAAGCTGAGTGGCTCATCCTCGTGTACATGTGGCAAAGGGCACGGGGTGAGAACATTAACACGCTTGGGGCGAAACCGGGCTTGGCCTGGGTACCTGAGCTGGTTGAGCAAAAATATATCCGCATGTCTCAATATGTACCAAATGACGATCATCCGTGGGTCAAAGAAGCTAAGCAGACCATGCCCGAGCTACGACCGCAAATCATGGTGCAATATTGTACCAATGAGTGTTATATACCGGGCCGGCTTCCAGAGTATTGGGGCAGTTATTAAAAATGCACACACGTATCTTGGCAATTTAACCCAAAAAAAATTATAGTTCAACTTTTCGCATTCTCTACTCTGTGACTCCATAAACCAAGACAGCCTATTATGCCTGGCACGCTGCGGCCATATGGTCATGCATACCCTGCATCTTCACAATAGCCTCAGCGTGGCTCTGCCCCAGTCCCGCGCTGTTATAATGGGACACAAAGTCCTTCACGTTCTGTTCCACTTTGTCGAATCCTGCACTGCCCTGGTTAAGGCTGATGGTCCTATCTGTGTCAATAGGCGTGAGAATCTATGCTAGATAAAGTTTTTGCTAAGTAGAGTGTCTTACTACGTAGTTATAAGCAGATTAAATTAGGAGAGTGTAGGAGTGTATGCTACGCTAGGCTTGTAATAGTTATATACATTTAACATTTAGTGTAGCAGAGTATGCCATTATAAGTCATGTCTTTTGAACGATTAGAAGGCCGTATTAGACAAGCTCTGTAAGAACCCGTCGCGTTTGCTCAACTTGAGCATGAAACGGATCTATGAGGTATGACCCATCCTCACAAGTGGACGATTAAGGCGCTTGTCTCCCTTGCTTCGGTGATGTACCAGCCAGCTAACGTTGCTTCATGATTTCGTCATGTGCTTAAACAACTAGGTGACTACTCTGATGGCTTCATGACGAGACAACTGAATAGTTGACCAAACTAAGTGTTTTGGTATAAAACCAACTTCGCTTATTATCTTATCTACTATGCTAGTCCACGCGTCTTTGACACAATGTTTATATGCGGCTTAATAGATTGAATGTCTAGTTTTTTTTTGTTTCGATTTTATGTATTCTCAAATTTGAGCTGCTGCAAATTCATAAACACGCTTCATTTCTTGGAATCAGACATGAAAGAAATTGGCTTGATCCGTAATATGTACACAGCCTATAGCTAGCTGATTACTTGTGAGGCTCGTCGTTGCGCAACCGATACTATACGCCCATCCTCGACCTCCACAACAACATCTAAGTCGCGAATGTGCTCAGGTCGATGCGAGATAGTGATTAATGTACAATCCCTGAATGCCTCGGTCATAACTTGCTGCATCTTTTGAGCAGTCTCAACGTCAATGGCACTTGTTCCCTCATCAACTAGAATGATGCGGGTCTCGTTCGTCAGGTTGTGCAATACTGCCCGAGCAATACTGAATAATTGCTTTTGGCCATGGGAAAAACCCATATCTTGAAAAGTGGCATCAAGTCCGCCACGAGAGGTGATGAAGTCTAAAAGTCCCACCTTTTCGAGGACCTCCTTTATAGGTTCACCATCACCCTCACAGTCTAATTTTGATGAACTTACGGGCAGAAGGTTGTCGCGGACGGTTCCCGGCAATTCGACTGGATCTTGAGGAATCGTCGTGATAGATGATCGAAGAAGTTGCCGAGGAATCTCGTTCAGTTCCACTCCGTCAATCATTATCGTTCCAGTATAGTCGAGGAAGTTGAGCAAGGCGAGCATTAGAGTACTCTTGCCACTAGACAAAATATTATCAGCTGATATGTTGTCACTCTCCTCGAGATCTCATGACTCACCTTCCTTTTCGACCGATAACGGCAACCTTTTGGCCAGGCTTGATGTCAAGGTTGATACTGTCAAGAGCAACCTTAGAGTATGAGGTTGACGGACTGCAACGAAGAAAGTGGCTATTAGTCCAGTTAAAATGGCCGATTATCTCGAGCTACTTACTTGTATGTGCATATGACGTTGGTAATTTGGATTGCTCCCTGCTTCAGACAAGTGGGAGAAGGAGGAGACGCAATGTGCTGGTCTTGCTCGACTTCCGTATCTCGAGTGAAAGACCGGATACGTGAGATGGCACCCAGCGATGTCTCAAGATCTATCCAATCTCCAATCAAACTACTAATCACCAACCCGAAATTCAGGAGGTTCAGTAAAGCCAGACCCATAGAAGCCGCAGACGTTGCCCCTTGTGTGCACAACGCGATCGATACCAGGACTGTAGCAACCCCAAGGACCGACAGGTCAACCACAAGGGAAAGGCACCGCTGAATGCAAAACATAAAATAAAAGGGTCGTTGCGAAATGTCCAACAGAACAAGGCTCTGGCTTAAATACTTCTCACTCCATGCGAAGCTTCGAATGTGGAGTAACCCAGCGGCGAGGTCGGTCAGCTGTGTGTAGAGGGGTGTTTTTGCCTCTAGCTCCAGAAGCCTAATTTGTCGTGAGGTTCTTAGGTAGAAATGCTGGATAACATATAAGAATACGAAGATGACTGGGATACTTGTAGCCATATAAGTCGTCCCTGAGGCTATGACGCCGATATCCGTAATGGCCAAGAAGACCGCTAAATTAATGTCAGTTACTGTCACGTTTGCCGAGTCATCTACCACTAATTCCTGATATCTTGAAATATGACGTACAATAACAGAATAAGAAAAAAGCCAGAGGTAATTCCTGACTCAGGAAGCTCATATCTTGACTGAACCTAGGCCGGGTTAATTTGATCATGCTCGCCACTGACATCAAGAGGAAGCTTACAGATTCAGTATAGATCCGGAATTAGTTGAAGACAAGAACGAAAGAGAGGCACTAGGTCAAGTTAGTCCATCAACATGGCACACTATTTTTTTCTTGCTTGCTAGTCGCAGTAGGTGAGTGAGCTCTTACGCCATGGTTTTGTCTAGAAGTTGACGATGCAGGTTCTGAGATGTGTCCGGGACAATCTTGAAGAAATAGAGACTATATCGACAATCAGCGAGGCCGTATAATAACAATGAGAGCGAGCGGCCCAGCTCACCTTAATGATCCAGCCATTGCCGAGACTCTACAAAGCCCTAGCACAATATATATGACGAGGTAGATTTTGGTCTTTGGGGCAGTCTCAACCCAGATGCGAACGAAAATATCTGCATTCGAGTTAATTTCCTGACGGCCAAAACGAGGATAAAGAAGACTCACCAGGCAGTCTCTCAGTCACAGCAACCAGTATGATCTTCAATAACCAAAAAACCCAACTCCATTTGGTGGTGGAAGAGAAATAATACGAATATAAACTGAAGTCCCCTTTCTGCCTGAGCAACGGCAGCCCGTCCTCTGCAGATGGCTCGAAATCTGCTGCTTTGTCTTTCAACGATCTCTCGCCGTCAGATTTTCCGGCGCGTCAATTGTCATGTGAAGTTGACATTAAGTTTCCGACTTCGACACCTGGATGCAATGCATCTGTCAAACTGGATAGAGACGTCATGGAACCATCGCTTTCGACCATGAAGATTCTATCAGCTGCTTCGATGTATTCGACTAAGGAGAAATTAGCGTGGAGGTGCGAGACAAACCGAAGGATGCTGCCATACCGGAATGGGTCGTCATTATCACTGTACTTCCAAACCCTTTCAGTAAGCCATGTTGACCAAAAAGGCCAGAAAACATAGCATCAGCAGTGACTTTATCGAGTGAACTAAAGACGTTATCAAGAATGAGGAGAGTGGCCCTAGAGTATATCACTCGAGCGAGTGCCTGTCCACAGTGTCATTAGATACGGACCTCGCCACAAAAGTAGCAACCATAAACCTGGGATACCTACAACTCTCTGCCTTTGGCCGCCACTAAGATTGACGCCTCCAGTACCAACAGCTGTTTGATCGCCATTTGGTAGCTGCTGGAGGTCTTCCTTCAAGAGACATGCGCTAAGCAGTCTCATACCAATCTCTATCGTATGAATTCTTATAGATAATATTGTCACGGATAGAGATGTCTTTTAACCAACTTGTTTGGTCGCAATAAGCAATTTGACGCTGCTTAACATAAATAAGTCCTTGAATAAGATATACTTTGCCTAGAATAGCTCGTAGAAATATGGATTTCCCAGAACCTGTTCGGCGATGACTACTGCGATCTCGGAGTGGTTGATCGATAAGCTGACATTCCGCAGGATTGGTTCCATCCCTATCCCTATCCCCGCAGCTATATGTGCGTCGACAAACACTACTGGCGGCTGGGGCAACTGCAGTTCGATAGAAGGCTTCTTAACTGAGGATACCAACTTGTTTGTTAGGCCTTGATCACTGATCCCACTGTTACGAAGAACGAGATCGCTGATAGTCTCGCGACAGTCCACCCGCTCTTCGAGAAGCAAATACTCTTGAATACGTTGGAAGCAGCCAATGATGGAGACAAAGACGGTATAAGCTCCAATAATATAGAATAGTGGGAAAGCGGTGAGGGTAATAAAAGCCAAAGTCGTAAATATGTCGGCGGGCTCCAGACCATCTTGGTACGTCGTCCAGTAAACGGCCCCCAAAATGATGAGAATGGGAGAAGAGCATGGCAAAGAACACCTGTTGACTAGGAGTCAGCTGGTTCTTTTTACGAAGGGAGAAAAAAGCGCGAGTTCGGTTATGCACACCTGTCGAATGTGAAGCAACATAAACTACACGATAGGCGATCGAATACTTCATTTCTGATTCTCGTAGCTATTGGATCTTATCGGCTACCACGGGACCTAGGTCGGTCATCTTGATAACCTTGATCTGCGACAAAAAGTTCCACGTCGTTGCAACTCGCTTTTCGACTTCCTTATTCCAGATCGCACGCGCTGGAATCATTTGCTTGCCGAATAGGTAAGCAGTGATTATTGTGACTAAGTGCGTGTCAGCTGAGATGAGTACCTGAATTACAGTGAACATTTTTTATAGACGCGAAACTTACTAATTGCTGGGAAGACGATTAAGACAGTGGCCAAGCCAACAGTTGTCGAGAGGAAGTATATACCAAGTCCAAATTCTATGACACTTGCCCATAATTTATGAAACTGGGGAAAGCCATGGGCAAGATTCTCTATATCTGTGCTCATCAGTGTCAGTGCAGCAGAGTCCTTAGCCTTTGCATGAGCAATAATAAGAGTCTTCTTAAAGATCTGTGTTATAAGAATTCCTCTAAGGCGAGTGATGAAGCGGTAGTTCATGTGGTTATAACTGGCAGCAGTGATCTGGAGCTTGCATGAGTGATGGTCACGAGATAGTTGTACGTGTAAAGGTGACATACTGCTTTGCCAGTGTAGATGAGTATGGTGGCGCCAATAAGGCCATTCCTTACGTCAATTGAGCGGTCCTCGTTACCAATATACGACACAATACGTTGAATAAGGAACGGTTGACTAAACGTAAAAGCCGTATTGAGAAGACGTGGTAGTATAACAGCCATAAAGGGCCAGAGTAGCGTTATAAATGATGTCCTTATGAGAGAATATGACGACGTTTTGCCTATTACCTCTTTGAGCCTCATGGCCGAACAAGTTGAGGGTTTTAAAGAGAAGCGACGACTTACGTTTTGCCCAGATCGGTTCGAACTTTGCCATCAGATACTCGGATGAGAACTCCTCCCCTAAGTCACCTAGATGTTCGACTTTTAATAGGCTACGAAAGCCAAGTAATAAGGTTGAATTTAGCCAGAGAAAAATTGAACGACTCCAGAACCCGCTAGTAGCTTCTTTGCTTAACGTGTTCTTCCGTGCCACATCTCTGATATGATTTCTTTTGGGGATTTCCTCAAGCAATACTAAAGCAGCTTTGAACAGGCTGTTATTATCGCCAGTCCTCCGACCACCTGTAATCCTGGCCGGGATAAGTAGGAACGAGCCTTTGTTACATCTAGCAATAATGTTATGCCAAGATAAATACTGACAAAAGTGGATGACCCAAGTGAGTGTCGATGTTCCAGATGGACGATAAATAAGATACAGACGGCGGAAATGCAAGAAAGCGATGATGCTGCAAGAAAGGCTTCTGATCGGTAAGCAGGCAAAGCCGCCCAAAGAACGAGGCTCGCAATTTCTACACCAAGGAGAGCCCCAGTTGCAGCCTGAGTGTGCGATGAACAGCGTTATCAGCAACGTAAGATAATACCCATGGGAGTCATCTTCATTAGCATTAAAAGGATGGGAAAGAATATTCAGATGACTTACGAGTTTGGCATAGGCGAGAACACTACTCGAGATATAGACTGGCGACCTTGAATAATGAAACAAATAGAATGGAGATGCGCAAATCAACAGACTCGCGGGCAAAATAGTCAAAATCGTGTGTTCAAACAACAAAGTGAAGTCGAAATGGGGCCATAACTGTGGCCCGAATTCATCATCCCCGGTGAAGCCTAGGGCTCTCATGACAAGATTCTTCATCTTGCTATAGGGAACCCGCAGTGCTTCCAGAGCAGCTGGTCACAAGCCGAGGGACTCTCAACGGCTTCATGAGAGGAGAATGAATGAATGAACGAATGGGTTGGAAACGACTAGAGGTGAGAAGGCTGAAGGGTAGCAGGGGCGGAAGAGGTGCCGTATTTGACTCAGGTTCGATGTGTCGTGCGCGGTTCAACGTTGGGGGCTGTCCGGCTCCTTCCTGCATGCAGGACTTATCAGACAGGTGCCTGCGTGCGCTATATACTCCTCCAGGCCGTGCTGCTTCAATGTTGGGGCAGGCAGGAGGATATTATGGAAAGTTTGATGGCAACTGGGAACTTTCTCTCAGTGCTCGGCCCACGGGGTTGGCACTGGGCCCACTGACCATCTGCCGGTCGCGACTACAGTCAGTCGGGGTGAAAGTGAGGAGGGTTTGGCGGCATGGTGTGATTAGAAAAGCTCTGATCAATCTGGCCTGGTTAAGTCGGGCAACAGCCGTTTCGATCGGACTGGAACACAATGGTAGGTACCTGGGTCCAGATGAGCACCAGCACGGGGCGTTAGCAAGCCGTGAAACCAGTTCAGACCGGACACCACACCAAATCTTCATCTTTCCGCGCTGGCGGGGTTGGCCCGCCCAACACCCTGCGTGAACTGCACAAGGCCCTGCGGAATGCCGTATCTGGAACAGCAGGTAGTACTCTTTTATTTTAGCAGCATGTCGAGGAGGTCCTCGATATGCTGGCAATTCAGGATCCCCAATCGTTTCCTCGACTCCGAGACGAAGCCGACAGGCTGGCATCAGATTATCAGATCTATACTCAAAGCTGGGATCATCAACGCCGTCAGCACATGCATTAACATCTACATCAGTCAAACCGTTATCCGTGGCCTTCCTAGGTCAACATCATCAAAGTCAATGAAAAAGGCCGCCAAGACCTTGTTCAGTCAATTTTGCGCGTTATACCTTTGTCAGAGGGACCTTTAGCCACCAAAAAAATGAAAAAAAATAAAAAATAAAAACACCATAAAAAGCGTCAATTACTATCGTAGTATACTAATCCGAGTCTTTCCCTACCCCTATGCTGCCGACAAATGCGGCTGACATCGAGGCCAGTATGCATTGGGCCTCGGTGGTCGTCTTATGTCGTGGTAGTCTGCCCTTCTTCATGGAGATTAGGCCGTGTTTGCCTCCCAGGCAAGAAGTCGCGACTCTGATTAATCCGTACTTGCCTCACAGACAAGGAGTTGTCACCCCGAGGATCGAAGGAAGCCGCATTTATTAACACTGAGTCGGGCAAGGAAGGGTTAGCGGTGACTGGGAGTGACAAATTGACCAACCAAGGCTTACTGGGACTGGCCACGGCCAACGAAGCGCCAAAGACAGCTATCACTGCCGACGTAATGGTGAAATGAAACAGCATTGTCTAACTGATCGAGGTCACCATGCACAGGACGAACAATGCGTGTCGTTGGTTGCGATGCTGTGTACACGTACAGAGGGTTGGACTACGAGCGGCGATTGTTGGATGAACAGATCCAGAGGCTAAACAGGCCAACGTGACTACATATATACCTACCTAGGTACCTAGGTACCAGAAGCCAGCGTCTGTGTGTACCTGCGTAGCTGCCATTCCAGCCACGAATTTTGTATTACGAGGCAGCAAGTACCTTTACACGTATTTCGCCAGGCAAAGTATCTACACGCCCCTCATACCTAACGTTATGAACTTTTACCACCAAAACACAGCAATATAACCTTGATTAATCGCGGCCTTTGTCCATCAAGACCTCATCAGTCAGTGCCTCTGACATTCTCAACCTTCGTCAAACCTACCTCACAATCCCTGTCAAAAGCCGCAATACCATGCCTCTTCGGGCTTAATCGGTGCTGCATGATCAAAAACAACCCGTTGCTACATGTTTGCGCACTCTGTTGTTCGGATGGCTTCGCCGCCAGCTATTTCCGTAAATGGAAGGCACGCGCTTGCTTGCAGTTTTCCCGCCCCCTTTGACGAATCATGAGGCCGTTGCGGTCGGAACCCTCCCGCCCCCTCTCCCCCCAAAAACAAATCTTGCGGGGCCCCATCCAGGGCCGGAGACCAAGCCAACCGCAAGAGGATGGGAAGAGAAGCCCAAGATTTGCCAATGCTCTTCGGAGTAAAACCCCAAAATCAAAAAGACTGGCCTTTCTCAAGTTGGTGGGAACACAAGATGCCGCGGGCGACTCCGTCAAGTGGCTGAGCTCGCGAATCATATCCGTCCTTTCAAAAGGGCCTTGCAGGGCGACTAACCTAGATTGATCTCACAATGAAACCCCTCCATTTATTCTTGTGGATTTGTTGGCCAACTTTTCTGCGGTTCTCTTCAAGCTAATCAGTCGGAGTTCCATTAGGATGCATCATCCAGTGCTGGCTTGCAAGGCTCCAAGGCTCCAAGGCTCACACTCTGACTGCAGTGCCCTCAATGCCATGATAATATGGTTCTGATATGATTAACTATCGTTGCTCACGACTCGCGATGGTCAGGGGCTTTGTTAATCTAGCTCAGAGAGCATCCTGGTCGATACGACATTGGAGCCTAATCAGCACCAAGGAGATAGAGCTTCGTCTTCGGGGAAAATGCCGTTCGAAATGTTTAACATTCTGGCATACGACACTTATGAACAATGCGCACGTGCCAAGATAGATACTCATCAAGTACCTAGCCATGCGTTGTCAACTTTTAATCGAGCCCTCGTGAGCCGCCTGCCCGACCACTGCTTCAGGTTAAATTGGCTAAGATAATCGCAATCGGGATTACTCATTATTGTGATAATAAAGTATATTTCCTTAATAGTATGTTTTTCTCTATTATAATACTAATATCTGCGATATATAAGCAGCGATTTAGCCCGAGGATCGGGTCTTAGTTACAAAGTCACCCGCAGTGCTTACTGGTACTCAAACACAGTAGTCCCGGCGGCGTCTCGTCCTTGATTCGTTGACATCTTCGCGATGCCCGTGAATTTCGCGCAATTTCGCGTCTATCGACTGAGGACGGCTGCGCCCATCTCACGTAAAGGTCATCTGGTTGCGCTTTGCCTGTACTAGCGACTTAGGTGTTTGATGGAGACATTAGACAGTCCAGCTTGGTAGATGCCGGCCACCGACCATTGAATTATCCGCATACAGTATGGGTCCAAGTACTGATTGAGCACCCACCGTCGGCCCAGTAAGCGCTTTGTCGAAGACTCACACTAAGCACGCGTGCCCAGCGCGGTCGTCGTGGTATCATAGATGCAATACGGCATTTTGCATCAAAACGCATATGAGTAGATATCGAGAGCTATATCCATGAAAAGGTAGCCCATGATTGCAAACGGCAAGAGAATAAGAACGAGCATAAGTGAAGTACGTCTATTATCACAAAGGTTGGCAAGGGTACATTATCTGCAAATCTGGACGTCGTTCAGAATGAGACAAGCTCAATCAATGGATGTCGACGGCTTCTGAGTCCAGCTCTGTGCCATCGTCATCCTGTACACGAACACATGCCACAATGATGGACGCCAAACTCGTCAAAACACCCGCCACTATAAAAGGAAGCCCGTACCAGGCTTCCCCCCATCTGAGGCCAATTCGGAACGCGTAGGCCATACCAGGTCTTGCAACCATCGTACCCAGGTTCTCGAGGAACCCAACCACAGGAAACAAGATTGCCACCTGGTTGTCCGCAGCAAACTGGGCGATGAGGCTCTTGACGCTGGCCTCGAATCCGGACATCAACGCAAATGGCAGAAGGCACATTATCAGGACCGTTGCATTCGGAGCAAAAGCAATGCCAAAGGTTCCAAGCGTGGTCAGAATAATACAGACTTCTGCGAGAAGCTTGTCCTTCTTTTTGGGGCCCATCTTTGCTTTAATGAGGGCCTGGCTAATCAGCGGCAGCACTATGAGAACCAGTATCAATTTACTGAAGGCCTTGATGGACAGAGCCAAGCTTGCCTAGCATAAATAAGGAAGTTAACAAAGTTCCTCGCGTGTATGAAAATACAGGTGTAGACCATGAAAGATTGAAACGTACCACTGCCCAAGAGAATGAGAACTTCTTGGTGATGAACTGCATCAACAGCGCAGTCACCCAATTACCTAATGTTGTGAACAGTGTTGACAGCAACAGAAGTGATAGCTTTCGGTTCCTCCACAGCACAGAGCCAAGAACCAAAATTCCACGTCTCAGTCGTGGGATTAGTGGTCTTGAACTCAGCTGGCTGGTTTTGGATCCTGTGTCTGGGCTATTTTCGGAGTCGATATTTTGCTCCGGGGCGCTATGCGGACGCTTCCTCTCGATAGTTTCCGGAATGCCGAGCGATATGAGAAACATGAGAACGAGGAATAAGCATGCAAAAATCCCAGTGAGCTAAGGTCCTCCCTTCATCGCGAGGTACGCAAGGGGACCACCGAAGAGCACGGTACCAGATAGTGCGGCGGTAATATAGAAAAAGACGGTGGATCTAAATCAGAAATGTCAATCACAACGCGAATGTGGATGAATGCGGGAAAGACAAAAGCGAAAGGTATAATCCGGTTCTGTACCTTTATTCTTCGGATACCACATCGATTGCAATTGTGTAGATGAGAGCCAGCATGACGTTCACTCCTCCACCGACAAATGCAGTCACTGGCTTCAGCCAGATTAGTCTGAGCGGAAACTTCCAAACTATAATGAATGGTTAGGTGAGTTTTTTTCCTCTCCTTTTTCATATGTTCCAAGGTTTATTCTCTGGTCGTTGGTTCTTGGAAGGGTGACTTACGGATTATCATGTTCAAAGGATATGTCCACAACAGGCCGAATGTAGACAGCCTCAGAATCAGGCGTCGACCGTATTTTTCAGCAGCAATACCATAAGGAACTGAAGTAATCAGACCAGGCAGGAGCTGAAACGTCATTTCAAAGCCCTGCAGCATTGATAATTCTGATTGAACGGGCTCGCTCTTGCATAGTGAATTGTGCTCCGGGTCAACGATTGTGACGTTATCATATATTTGCCGACAAATTCTCTCCTCCTCTATCTTGGACACAGCGGGTGCCATGAATGAATTGCTCAGCTGCAGCGCAACAATCTGTACAAGCAATAATGCGACGATGTAAAACGACTTTGCCGGCGTCTTCTTGGGGGTCGGATGTTCCACGATGATGTTCTGCCTCTGCAATGAGCAGAGGCGTATGTTCGTCCAAACTGGTTGCCGCGCGGGCGGCCATAGCTGTCGAAGGTTACCAAAATTCTTCAGGGTCTTGATTTGTGTCACGGTTACACCGATCTGGGGTTCTGTGGACTACACGAGCATGAGACATTTAATTATTGGCGGATTGGAAGTCGAGACAGAGACAGCGATGACCAGCGGAAGGGGTCTGGTAGGAGATAAACGGGATTCAACCCCTGTGGTGCCTTCTGGCAAGCTAGAGCAGCACAAGGACCAACATGCATATGTACAACCCACCAGAGTTGTGCGCGCGCAGCATTTTCTACCCTCCACTCTCTCTCAAATAGCGCCTGAGGCAGCCTAACTGGGACCATGAATATGCTGTCATTCAATGGATACTGCAAACCCACAGCCACCAAACCTTAGAAGGCTTTTAAGCAACTACCTTTAGGAAGGAATTGGTAAGTGGACGGTTTTAACCCTTATATTGTGTGGTGGAAATCGCGCATGCAGGGGATTATCGCGCTACACGTACAAGAACCCTTATACAGGACAAGGGAATTGTTACGTTAAGAAACGGGATCGTCAGAAGCGTAAGGCACGTGACCGGATTCGGCGACTACTTAGACAGATCTAATGCCTTATTAGCTAGAGGGATAAGACTTAGAAGAGAGAATATTCTAATAATTGCTATTATTGATATTTCCTTACTTATAACTTTAGAAGCTCCCTTCCACCTTACGAATACAACCTCCTACGTGTCAGATTCGGCACGTAACGGTAGACTAATAGAGCTCATCTCACTTAGCCATCACATATATGTATATATTTATTCGTGAATATAAAATGGAACGACCGCCACTTCTCTTTTCCAACGCTCAAGTTTATTTAGTTCCTCTAAAATCTTCTATGTGCATCGTGTTCTTAAGCGAGACAAAATTTGCGTTGTCTCTCGCGGTCCTCGGACGCAGTCCTCGTACGTGCATGGATCCTAATACCAAAATGGGGCTGGTCATTTGGCTATTAGCGTTGTCGATGAATGCAAATCATTAGGTCGAGAAATACTGAGCCACAGATAGAAGGCGGCCCTAGTAATCTTGTTGATGTCATGGGAGTCATCCCTTCCAGATGAGGTAGTTGCCGAAGGCCACATGATCTGCCTGTCATAATGTCATTGCCAGTTTTCTCCGGTTACATCTCCACAATCATCTGATGTTCTCGCAGCTTGGACGAATTGCCATAATCTCCGCCCTGCGATCTAAGTAACTTCTAGGGATAAGTTCTTAGATCAGCAGTATACGAGGACACGAAGTGGAGTGCAAAATAGACATAATTCTATTTAGGTTCCTTTGTCACGTATGAGGTATCCGGTCAGATCTGTTCCAGTCGCGCTAAATTAAGGGTCGTAAATGTGCAGGCTCAGCAAATGCTTCTCGGCCTATCGGCGTTTTTAGGTAGGGATACAGCATTCTTAATGAACATGATCGCCCTGAGGCGCGAGATTCCGAACAAGGTCAAAAAGCTGGCGATCTTTGACTCATTCGCGAAAGCTCTCCCCGCAGTCCGTCAGCAGTTACATCGTACGAGCCGTCATGCTGCATTTGCTTACTGTTTCAAGTCCTAGTGCTCACGTCACCCTTTGCTGCAATTCAGGCACTAAGTAATATGCTTAATGAGCGGTTACGCATGTTTTAATGTTAGCACGGTGGAAAAATTATAAATAAAGAAAAGCTCACTGTCTAACACGAAAACTCGCTTCTACGATATCTTTCACCTCCTTTTACTTACACTTATCTTTGTGTCGACTATTTTGCAACCATGAGATTCTCCAATATCCTCGCTGTCGTTTTCTCCTCGGCCTGTGTGGCTCACGCTGTCGCCGTGGGTCAGCGAGACGCTGGCCTCGACGAGCAGGATGTCAGCCTCGGAGAACAAGATGTCAGCCTTGAAGAGCTAGATGGCGATCTTGAAGCGCGAGGCTGCAAATGAAAGAACTGCGACGAATGCCATAGTAGGGATCAATACTGCCGTTTCTGCCACAATGGAGGCGGTATTGGCGTTTCTTGCGCTGTTTGGTTCGTCATTGTCCATACTTTGCCTCGTGGTCTTTAGTATCGCTAACTAAAAGTTATTGTAGCTTGTCGCACTGTAAATCTTGCTGCTAAGCGGATCGGATATCGTGGAACCTTGGCTTCCATCTTTACCGTCTGTTTTAGGACTAAGCGAGTGAGGCCTCCGCCGGGGTGAGCAGGGAAGGGTCATTTTGCTCCTGCATAGCTAGCAGGACTTTGATTTCTTTGTTCAACTTATATGTAACCTTATTTTTCTACACTTCTTAGACTCTTGGTTCTTTAACATACTGCATTCAAGAGACCTGTTTCTTTCTTACTGACGTGAACATAATCAAGTTTCTACTCTCTATGCTTACTAAACGGTACAGGACGAGAATTTTCTGTAATTCATATATTGCAGTCAGAGATTCCAAAGTTTCGACTTGTTTCGCGGCTCGACATCACTTTAGGACGCGCATCAATGACAAACGATGACATGTTACTCGCTCCTTGGTACCAAAGGGCAAAGAGATTCGATGTACAAACAGCCACGCGGCGATCGTAGAATCTTATAGAACACGCTTGTGCATCACCGGCTTTGTCAGGTCACTGAGCTCACGCCGCTTCACGAGGGCAAGCATGCTCGTGGGGGATTCCAACTTACAACTGTTGTCGGGGCGGTTGAAGAGGAAACAGGACGGTCTCAATTGCTGAATCCAAAGGCATTCATCACGGTCTGCAGTATCAATACCTCTTGCGAGGAAGCACCTCACTATCAAAGCTTCCAGTAGACCACCCGTGACTGCTGGATGTAAAATGGCAAGCACTCATTCCTCTCACTTGACGCGCAGTGAGCGGCTCTTCATTCAAATCATGCGAAAGCCGTTTAGAGGCCTCTAGTTGCGAGAGTATTGTGGGCAATTGCGCTGGGTAGACTTTATGTTAGCATTTACGTTGTGAAATGGACAATCTGATATTATTGTCTCTTAATGACAGATGGTCGGTAACAGTTTTGTGGTCGGCTCACTGGCCTGCGATGGACGTGGGCAATTACTGCGCCGAAGTCCACGAATATCTCAGCATGACCGAAACACACACGTATTGTACAGCTACGGTTGGTAGCAAAAGTACTTAGCAAGGTTTATGTAGCATGCCATAGCCTTTTAAGTAAGAAATCCTCTTCTATAAATATGTGGAATTTCATATAATTTTTTAGTCATAGAAATAGGTATATTTAACCTTTGTCTCGACTAGGTACATTGATAGATTGTTCTCCCGAGGAAGCTACGGACTCTGGAACACTTGCTCCAGCAATGGTGATGGTTTCACTGCCAACTGATCCAGATTCTCGAATCAGGGCCAACCGGCCAAGCCACTTCACGGAGCTACGGCCGAGTCCAGACTCGCGTTGAGAAGTATCATTCTCTCTACCTTGCAAAATCTTGAGTCAACGCCCAGATCGCCCTCTCCACTTTCCGTAAATTTGTGTCTTGTCTCAACGAGAGACATTTATTTTCTGAAGAGGAACAAAACATAATCAACAATTTACTCAGCATCGATATGTCTACCCCAGAGTCTAATTGTCTCATTCATCGATTGTCTTACAAAGATGCTATACGAGACCGGTGTGGGATATCAACATTAAAATTGCCACAAATCTGGTATCATCAAACTCCAGACTTTACCCTTCCAGGCTTAGGCTGACTATGCCAATATCGCCTCTTGGAATGCCTACATTCATCGCAGGGGACTTGAAGTCCCCTGAGTTCATTGTTGTTTGAATACTTCCTGAATCAATTTCTTGTATATATAAGAGGGTAGCTGCTTCTTCCCTAATGGCCTCTTACCTACAAGCATCTATTCAACACCTAGCTCACACAATGCATCCCTTTCTTCTCTTCGCCCCCTTTACTCTGAGCCTTCCTGGCGCCGTGGCAAGCGCATCTGATGCGTCATCAAACCAGGTGTTCAAGCTTCTCCAACAGGTTACTGATACGTCAAAGGAGCTTTCCGAGGCAACAGGAGACCCGAGGGATATCGACTTGGACCGACAGTATGGCGTACGTTTCCTCGTGGATCAATGTCCACCCACACCTGCATGGCTGCAATCAACAATTGACTAACAACTTGACAGAATAGCGTTCTGTTCTACATCCAATTCATCCAGAACTTGACTAGAATCAACAAAGACTTTCCGCAAGACGGCGCTCAGAGCAAGGACGAAGAGAAAGAAACGTGTAATTATTTCGATCGCCAGGTACGTAGAGCAATATCTCGAGACCACGGGGATCAAAATAACAAAAGAATTTACAGTTCTACCTAGGTCAGGCGCGCCTATCAGAGGACATCGCTCGCAATTGCCACCATTCTGGCCTCAAGGGCGCATGGTGCAACTATCTCGTGATTTGTTTTCGCAGATATATCCCGAAATTGGAGGAGTTCGAGAACAAGGTTATTGAGACTATTCCCAGTTGTGCTGAACGAGCCAAGAAGCGGCAATCGGTCATTCAGAAGTTCCAGCAAGACGCGATTGAGACGATTGAAAAGGGGCAGTACTACAAAAAGATTGATTTTGACTTTCCTGATGAATAAGTACAAGTCATCTTAGAAGGATACGGATGGTGCTGCGTGCATCTAGTCTCTCAGAGACTCTATTAAGGGGTGCAGGATCAGTGGAAGACTGTGTGCATCATGCTGCCCTGATATTTTGGCTAGCCTAGGCTATCCTCGCATACGAAATGTTAGGTATTGTCATTCAGAAATCATTAATGAAAACGAACTTTTGCAATTACTTCCTTACTCTTCCACTGCCACCACGGTAGCGCCATCCCCAGACGACATGTCTCAGGAATCGTAAACACGCATAGCATCTAGTTTCAACCGCACCGTACCGTGTTTCGCATGGAAAATGTCCGAGTTCACCTGGCCGAGGATCCTCGGGTGTTTCCGCCGCTAGAGGTCTAGAATCAGCGCCGAAACACGCTGATCGGCGTTCTGCACAAGACTTGAGACAAATAGTACATGATAAGTCAATTCGCTATGAAATGAGCTTCTACTCCTAGACACGTTGAACAAGTACACGATGCGCTACTGCAGGGCACTGGGTTCGAGAAATCTCCTTAATGAACAAACAAAAAGTCCATACGCTTGTTTCCATCGGCCTCTCTAGCCGCTGCATCGGTCTGATACGCGATTCTCTCCTGGGAGGACATGGCATCCCACTGCTTCTTCTTCTGCTTGTTCAGATATACCAGCCACTGACGCTGGACCACAAAGGTGACTATTGCCACGGCCAGTATGGAGATGCAGATCGTGTTGCCGGTCTTGTAGTAGGGGGCATCCCACTTTCTGTACAATTGGCTGCCGATGAGACTTCCACTAAGCGATTGTTAGCACAGGGGTTCAGTGGCGAAAAGAAAAGGAAAAAAGAAGCAACGCACATTTGCACAATCACGTTGTAAGTGGCTGCGGCGATCGCGCGCTTCTTGACATCGAAGCTGTTCTCGGAGATCCACGCGCTGACAATAGGATGGAAGTATGGGTATCCAGAGATGAGAGTGATTACAGAATATCGCCCCCATTCCCTACCGCCGTTGGGGATAGTAAGTAGCGCCGTGAATAGTGGCAGGTTCCAGAGTTCGCCGATCAAGCAATGGAATGCTCTTTCGTTGAAGTACTCCGAGCTGTAGGCTAGCGCCAACATGGTCACGATTTGCAGTGCAGCAGAAGGGGCGGTAAGCAGATTGCTCGCCAGGGTGCTGAACTTGCCGACTCGCTTCAGAGTGAGTGTCAAGTAGGCTTGCACGGGAGTAGCAGGAATGTAGGCAATGAGGCCGACGAAATACAAGCCCCAGAGAGACTTGTCTGACCATGCGGCCTTGACATCCTTGAATGTCACAGGCTCCTTGATGTCGGTGAGACCCTTGGCCGGATCGTCGCGCAAGATGCGATTGACCATGATGACTTCCTCGCGCTCCGTGTACCACGGGTTAGGGCAGAGGACTGACTTGGTGCTAGTCGGGCTGAGCGGCAGGTATAAGAAGGAGACGACGCCGAGGACGAGTGTAAGAAGGCCCTCGAGCAAGAGAAGCCAGAACCAGCCGGGTCGGCCGGCAACGCCTCTCATTTCGAGAAAACCGGCTGCCAGCAGGGCAGAGATGACTCCTGTCAAAGTCTTTAGTCTCAGAATGTTTGACACAAAGGCGATTGGCTTGCAAGGCGAAACATACTAGCAACATTGAGTGTGGACCAAAAGGCGGCAAGTCGGACGGATAGCTCCGTGCTGGTGTAGAAGTAGGTGGCTATCAAAATGGTACCAGGGATGAAACCACCCTCGAAAAGACCGATGAAGGCTCTAGTCACGTAGAATGCGGCACGGCCCGTCATGAATGCTTGGAAGGTCGCTGTCGAAGGATCCTAGTCAGTCACCATTCATTTGGCGCGTCACAGCGGAGCAAATGTGCAAGGCTTACAGACCAAGCCCCAGGCGCACATCAACTGAACTAGCGGTTAGTCAAAGACACATGATATGGGACGCAAGGATTGTGCATACCGCGGGCAAAATGTTTTTGAAACCGTAGCGCTTCGTCAGGAACTGGACCGGAAACTCGGCAGTGAGGAAGCACACGAGTTGGATGGTAGTACCCTGGTTATTGTTAGTCCATGAAACGGCATTCGTATGTCTGCCGAGCTACTTGCATATACTTACATTGTTGTAGTCATCTGTGGTCAAGCCGAGATCGTCCAAGAGATTGTCTGCGAGGGCATTGCTCAAATTGCCACGGTCCAATTGCAAGCCAAAGAACTACATCGAGGAAGGCATTGCGTCAGCGATTTGCAACCCAAAAATGCATCGGATAAAACTCACCACGACCGGGACAGGAGCATCAGCCTGGTTTCCCATGATGAAAGTGTGTATATCCCGACGCTGGATGAGGACAACTAAGTCGAAGAATGATGAAGGCTCAGCGGGATACCACTCTCCTCGACAGGTCGCGCTTGATGAGACTCAAAGCCAGCGACGGACTACGACAGACATTTTATAAAAATGCAGCACTAAGTTCAGTCCATCGACAAGATAGAATGACTAGCGCCAATGAACCGCGAAACCAAGTCGCTTGGTCATCCAGACCGAAGGAGAGCGTTGCCCGTCGGAAGCTAAACCAGCAAATCCATGCGACGCATCCACACCAAAAACGGGAGGCAATCGGGCCAACCCACCACTTACGGCTCTGGGGAGGCCAAAAGACGAGCACGAGTCCGGGGTAGTGGCGCCTTCGCAGCGGGCACCACGGCGATGTTATAATATATGGCGTCGATGTCGTCTTTAAAGAGCCCCATTTAGCCCGTCTCAGAGACAAGAAAAATTGAGTCTTTAATCTGTGGCAAAGAGAATAAGCAACCCATTTGTTTTCTTGACGCACGTTTTCCAGAATAAACCAAAAACTCTACCACCCCCCTGTTTATCAAAAACAGGCTGACACTATTTTTTTTTCCTCTACTCCCCTGTCTCTGAGCACAAAACAACCATGCCGTCGGCAGCACCATCCGCAACGCACCTCATTGGGGGCCACGCCGAGTCACGGCCCACTTTGCAGGAACCGCTGGTTTACACGGGGAGCCTTGATAAATTCATCAAGGAGCAGAATGATATCACGCCTGTGATTGGACGGGCCTTTTCTGGTGTCCAGATTCGTCAGCTGAATGAGGCTGATGATGCTGTTATCCAGGATCTTGCGCTGACGATTTCTCAGCGCGGTGTGGTGTTTCTCAAGAACCAGGATGTGACGCCGTCGGAGATGAAGACGTTTATGCTGCGGTTGACAAAGTTGGCTGGGTGTCCTACTAGCTCTGGACTGCATGTGCATCCGTTGACGGAGGAGGGCAGTGAGCTTGGTGATCAGATCAGTGTCATCTCGAGTGAGAAGCAGAAGAAGGGTGGTGGTTTGACTCATCAGCTGAGTGATGTGTCGCGCTTTGCGAGTGCGGGATGGCACAGCGATATGTGAGTTGTCCATTAATACAACTTATCATGTGGTTAATGTTGGAAAGCATGACGATGCTAATTAGCTGAGCAGTACTTTTGAGAAAGTCCCCTCCGACTATGCCATGCTCAAGATTCACACACTGCCCCCTACCGGCGGCGACACTCACTTCAACTACCGCCAGAAAACTGACAACTATCTCTTAGCTATGGGCTTCCGGATACGAAGTCTATGACCGTCTCTCACCACCCATGAAAAAGTTCCTAGAAGGCCTCACGGCCACCCACGACGCAGGGAGGCTCTTGGAGCGTAAAAGGCATTGAATGTAGTTATGGATGTATTAATTTACGATGCATGAATTGAAGGCACGAATATGAGAATCACGATTTGACCATGTATTGTAATGTGATTCGTATCTAATGACTCAAACGGTTTCCTCTCATTATTACAACCGGTGAGCTTTCATCCAGACAGCTAAGTCTGCCACGAGAGTCAGCCCTTGGCAACGCACTCAACGCACATCCCTTTCAAACTATCGACGACTAGTCCAATCGAGCCGAACACCACTCACTCATTCCCCAAATGGCAATTCGCGGGGTACAGCACGCGGCATGGCATTTGATGGCAAATACATCAAAAGTCCGGGGTCGGTCGGCAGCCCGCATCGCCCAAGTATTAAAGCACTTGCAGCGCCAAACGACAATTTCTCCACAAAACCCCAAACTGCATCAACTCAACTGCCACCCACGTTTTCCGCCCAGCCCAGCCCTTCTTGCTCCGTCATTTACTCCGCGCAGATCGATGCGACCCTTGCAGTTTGCTTACACCGCACGTCACTCAGCGTAACCTCCGAGATATTCTCCATTGGAAGCAATTGACCATTCCGACGACATCTCATTCGCTGATGCCGTCCGCCATGCCCAGTAATGGTCCCAAGACGTCTCGCGCAAGGCTCGCCAGACGAGCATGCGATTCATGCAAAGTACGCAAGATCCGGTGCTCGGAAGTTGCGCCGTGCAACGGGTGCAGTGCCTCGGGGATCGAATGCACGTTCACCGTGCGGCAGGGAACGCGTGGGCCGAAGGGGCTGAGGGGGAAAACGATTGAGAGGATCAGTCAGAGCAAGAAGGGTGCGAGATCACCGTCGGAGTCGGAGTCGGTTTGTCGACAGGGTGAGGCTGATGCTGCGTTGCAAGTTACGGATATCATTGACATATATGCCACTCGTTTGTATCCCTTGTGGCCTATCGTCGACGCAGCTGAGTTGAGAGAGGCACTTGTGTCTGGATCCGTTAGGCATGGATCGAGCACGCAGAGGTTGGCGGATGCAGTTGCGCTGGCCACCGTGGGACAATTGAAGCTCAATACAGATTGGAGATGAGATCCCCAGATTTGTCGAAGAAGAGGGGGTGCTGCGTACGATGATGAAGAGGGTGCAAATCCGCTGGATGACTTGCGCATATCCTTCTTACATGTATACTACGAGAACCTCGAGGGCGGTGGTACGAACTCGCTCTTGTATCTGCGGGAGGCGATTACGCACGCACAAGTTCTCAAGCTGGAGCATGAATCAACGTACTCCGCATTATCAGAGACGGAACAGCAATTATACAGACGGGTATTTTGGTTGTTATTCGTCACAGAGAGGTATATTCCGCCGTTTCCCAAAGATCACCTCCATGAGAACATATACTAAATTTAAAGCAGGGGAGTCGCGCTCTTACACAAATTGCCTTCCATCCTCGAAGCCAACATCCGCCTCCCATGGTACGGCGTCGCAGACAGCATCGCCCGCATCTTCCCCGACTTTCTCAAACTGGTCCATCTATTCTGGATACTCGACCAGTCGGGCATATTCGAGATGCTGCGCAACGCGGACCTAGGCTGTACATCGCAAGGCTCCTTGTCACAGAACTGCCTCATGATGCTGCAGCAGAGTCTGCAGGAGTCGACGAGGATCGAGGCATGGGCATTGGGCAACGACATCCAGAGAGCAGACGTGCTGGTGACCAAGGAGTGGATGTGCGCGGTGCTATGGAGGGCGGCGCTGCGGTTTGGCGTCGTCATTCCCACTGTTAATCCGTTGGACATTGCGAAGCGTTTCTTGACTTGGTGTCGCAGATTCCGCCGGCGGTGTTGGAGTCTCACGGGCCGACTCTGGTGAGTCTCTGCCGTCTTCCGCTTTGTTCATATACTTTTCTTCCGCCAGCACTTGCTGTAGATTTACACACTTTTTGTCAGTGTAAATGTGCTAACACGACATAGGAATTCAAAGCCTTTGAAATCGCAACGGCAGTAGTCGACGCCATCACGAGCGACTACACGGGCGTGCCGTCGCACGAACTAAACCAAGTCTTGTACGGACTGCGCGATCTCCTGTCCATGTCGCGCGGGGGCAACGAGAAACTTCTCGGGCTGCTCAATCTCAAGATGAGCGCCATTGAAAGCCCCAGCATGCTGGTGCAGCCGGCGCAATGGGTCGAGCGCTTCGTGGAAGATATATTGTTAAGTATCGACGACCAGGGCAACTGGCATTACGAGGACTGCTTCCCGCAGCTGCAGCTCGACATGGCGTCGGTGTCGTCGTCGCCCGCGGACCAGGATCATCGAGGGGAGCTAGATGAGTGTCAGTCTCCGTCGGCATCTGCGTCCGCTTCCGCCACTGGTTCTGACTCCGCGTCAGTTTCTGTGTCGGTATCTGCATCTGCATCAGCTGGAACTACGCGCATCGGCCTCCCCACTTTCACCCGCTCCCCGTCGCCCTTGATGCAGCTCTTGCTGGGCGGAGCCAACTGGGGAACGTCGCGCGAAATCTGTTGAAAGAACCACGGTTCTCGAGGGCCGTATTTACATAAAACGGTTTATGCTATGGAGTCAATGTTGAACGGGTTCGGGGAGCCAAAGGTGGACTTTGTCTCCATTCTATACTAAACTCCCTTCTAAGTCCCTTATCTCCGCTTGGACTACCCGTAAATCAAGCCAACGTTACAACCCCTCATGGCCATTACGACAATGGAAACTCCAGATGGCACTGTATCATAGAACTATACGTAATACCGAGAGTCAATTCTCAAAATATGGAGAAAATAGTAACCATCCATAATGAAATATCCACTTCTCGCCGAATGACGCACTTCACCTCGACGCTGTTCAGGCCCGGGAGAGACTCCGAAAATTTCCCCGCTGGACCCTAAGTCTCATTGGGGAAGAAAATAAATATTGTACAGTTCCGTAGCACAAGACTTCCAACCCAATTGAACCCCGTACAACCACTCGTTACGAGATTCCGGCTCTCCCCTCCTCATCTCAATTTTTGTTCCTCTCCTCCCGTAAACGTCCAAAGAGACAAACCGTCAAAATGGCCTGGGCAGAACCCCGCAACACAGGCATGCACTACCGCCGCCTCGGCCGCTCAGGCCTGCACGTCTCGGCCATCGGACTCGGCGGCTGGATGACATACGGCGGCTACGCGGCCGACGAGCAGACCTTTGCGTGCATGAAGAAGGCGTACGATCTGGGCGTCAACTTCTTCGATACCGCGGAGAATTACACGGCCGGTGAATCGGAAAAGGTTATGGGAAGGGCGATTAAGCACTTTGGTTGGAAGAGGAGCGATTTGGCCATTACGACGAGTATGCATTTTCGCTTTCGCCCCAAGTCAACCCTCAAGATTGATGCTGACATATCAAAAAATAGAAATCAATTGGGGTGCCGTGAATGGCGAAATCCTGGTGAATAACCATGGTCTTTCGCGGAAACACATCATCGAAGGCCTCAAGGCCAGTCTGGAGCGTCTGCAGCTGAAATACGTGGACGTCGTGTATGCGCATCGCCCGGATCGTCTGACGCCGATGGAGGAGACGGTGCGGGCGTTTAATTATGTGATTGAGCAGGGCATGGCTTTGTACTGGGGGACGTCGGAATGGAGTGCAGATGAGATTGCCGAAGCTGTGAGTTTTTTTTATGTCGCCTCGTTTCCTTTTTTTCCCTCTTCGAAATGACATGTAGGCAAATGAAATTGAAAAAAAATGCTAATGTTAAAAAAAGGTCGGCATAGCAAAAGACCTCCGCATGATCGCCCCCATTGTCGAACAACCCCAATACAACATCCTATCTCGCGCCAAAGTAGAAGGTAAATTCCAGCGCCTCTACGACCGCTGCGGTCTGGGCTTCATGACTTTTAGTCCTATCAAGATGGGTTTGTTGTCAAGGTAAATACAACGACGTCGTGGACGGGAAACCCCCCGCAGATTCGCGCTTCGGCACAAGCAAGGACTCCTTCGCGGACTTTATGCGCAACCGCATGGGAACCGATGAATGGAAGGAGGAGATTGAGATGGTTAAGGGTCTTAAACCGATTGCGGAGAGGCTGGGCGTGACGCAGAGCCAGCTTGCCGTGGCGTGGTGCTTGAAGAATCCGAATGTGAGCAGCGTGATTACGGGGGCGAGTCGGCCGGAGCAGTTGGATGAGAATGTGGCGGCGCTGAAGGTGCTGGATAAGTTGACACCGGGGGTTATGGATGAGATTGATGGGGTTACGAAGAATAAAATTACCTTGGACCCGGCGAGGCAGTCTTAACTGCGCTACCAGATTATTATATAAAAGTAAATGATTTCTTGCATGTTCCTTGACACCATGGAGTATGTTGTCGAGTTTACCAATTCCCATTATGTTATTTTCCCTCATTCATTGTATCGTCTGAATATATCTGTGCGAATTACTACCTCAAAGCCATGCCATTGCAGACCAGACTCCAACTCCCACGTTCTGCCTCACCATCTCCCTTCCCCCAAAAATCCCTCCGACAGTCAAATCTACTGCCTCTTCTTCGCCGACCCATTCACACCCGCCTTAGCCCTCTCAAACACCTTCCCAACAGCCCCCACGCTCTGCGGAATCAGCGCCAGCGGAATCACAATCCAAAAAGCATTGCACAGCACAAAATAAGCCCAGTAGTAGTACCGCTCGGGCCGCGAGTACGCAATCCCATTCACAAACTCATTGTACCAGCAAATCACATAGTACAGCACATCGCCGTACAACTGGCCCACGCTGACAATCAGCTGCACGGGATGCCGCCAGGGGTGATCCGTGATGGCGGCGTAGGCGATGAAGAAGGCACCCGGGCCCCAGAGCACGGCGGTGACGGTCTCCATGCACACGACGAAGGGGTCCTGCGTCATGTAGCGCGAGTCTGAGAGGGAGTATTCCTTCCAGAGTTGGCCGAAGAGGTCGTTTTTGCTGGCCATGTCGAAGTGGTTGAAGGCGAAGTAGCCTGTTATAATTAGCAATCTTCATTTCACATGATGTACCGTACCATCAAATTCAGACATGATGAATTCACTCATTTAGAGGAATCTATAATGTTTGGAGAATTTCAAGGTATAGATGTAGTTGCGAAGTAAGGGATGTGAAAGGAGTGCAAATAACATACCCTCAAAGAAGAAATGGATGAACCCGCAAAGCACCCACCAAAATGCAATCAACACCTCCCCGAAAGAGATACCCGGCCTCTTGCTCGTCGCGTACAGATACGTCGGCAGAAAAATCAGACCACATCCCGCTGCGAAGATGGACACCAGGACGCCTGCGTTCATCGTGTTGGCGATGTAGGTTGGGATGCTCACGCCCAGGGGGTAGTAAGGGTGAGGACCCAAGTCTGCGATGGGGCCGTCCATTGTGGTTCGGCGGCAGGGACAGCTAATTGAGGTCAAGAAAGGAGCGTGAAGAATCTAGCAATGAGTTCTAGATATCTAGGTTGGTGCAATCAGGGAAGGTGAGTGACCAAATCTTTGACCTGTTGATCCTGAGGTCGGATTGAAAAAGGAGATTTTTAAATTGAGATGAGTTGACGCGGGACGCTAGTGCGAGATGGGATTGGACGGCGCAGGGTCCAGCAGTTGGCTGGGCCCAATCTTGGGACCCAGTTGACAGTGCCTGGCACATGCAGGAAGCGCTCCCAGCTACAAGAACCCCTGACAGCTTCGCCAGAGTCAAACCCGACGTCACTACACCACAAGACACCACAACTCAGGCACTCCAGCCGTCATCACATACACCCGCGAGGTACAATGCCACCCAGACTAATGACACCAATTCAACCTGGCGACATGTTCACATCACTTTACGGCCCTTGCTGGCTGGCTCAAAAACAACTTCAATGCATTAATCGACCCCAACGTTCGAATTCGCAGAAAAAACATGATATAAAAGGTTCTGATATACATCATTCCAGTCATCAAAGTGTGGTCACGTAAAGTTCTAAAAAACCAAACTCATCATCCTCCTGAAATAGCTTCCTGCAATCAAATGGCAGCCAATATGCCAGTGAAGCCTCTCATAAACTTTTCCTCCCCTCTCCTTCCCTCATGTCATTGCAAAGAAATATCAAAAATACCAAAAGCGCATAAACAGTGAAAAACCTTGAGGATTACTGTACCCGCGTCCGCAAACATGACGGCCACATGCATCAAAAGCATTTCCACCAAACTCCGGCTCATTTTGTTTCAATACACTGAGAGTAAAACCCCAGAGATGACAATGCTGTCGTCAATTACTCGTAGCCCTGCGAGCCCCCAAATGATTGGAGAATGTGTTCGGCAGATCGCACAATCCACTCCATCTTGCCCCGTTCAACACTCGCCAGCCATGGGTCGACGGGGTAGTTGCTGTCGTAACCAGCAATGAGAGGATTCAGTCGGCCGATGAGCAGCTGCATCGTCTGTGACACGCTGACCATCATTTCACGGAAATCTTGTTGCTCCCAATCCTGAAAATGCATGTTAGCAGGTGTCACTTGCTCAGAGTCGTCCAATAAATAATCACAAGGCCAACTTACCGAGTTGGGAAGACTGCTTCCAAAGGATCGGATGGCCATCTCGATCCAATCAATTTCTTGCTTGAGTCGAGGTGTAAGGCGCAGGTCCTTGGCAATGGTGGCAATCACCACAAGAAGCAGCAATAGAGGCAAGCTCTCGAAGCGGCTGGGATACTGCAAGCTGAGGCATCGCTGGAAAATCTCCTTCTCGTGGCCGCTCTGAATCCACTGAATCATGGCGTCGTGGAGGCGATTCTCCTTGATGGCTTGCTCAATCACCTGAACGCGTCGATGAATCTCCTGCTCAGACTCGGCGTCCGTTTTGGTCACCTGAGAAGCAAATGCTCCGGCGACGCCACTGATTTTGCTCACGGCGGCGTGGTCTGTCTGTGGCACTGACTCCTTGGGGCTTCCCGGGTGCTGACCACCTCGCATGTACTCGGGACTGGCCATGTACTGCTGCTGTTGGTGATGATGCTGTTGGCTGGGAGCCTGGCTGGACTGGTAGCTTGCGATGCTTGGCTGTGTGTTGCCCCCAGTCAACATGCCGTTGTTGTTGTATTCGTGGGGACCGTAGGCTCGGGGTCCGACACCGCCCTCTTTGGACTGGGCTTGGACACCAGAGGCCCCAGGCAGCTCATGAACGGGTTGCTTCTTGAGCTTGAGGAACTCGGCCTGGAGTGATGACTGCGACGCGGCCATCGTGGACACCATGTCGGTAAGCCGAGTCACATACGACAACAACCGGTCAATCTTGTTGCTGTCGGCGGCATGCTGCGACTTCAGTTGCTCCATCTTGTTGTGATACTGCTGGTGCACCTCACTAGCAGCTTGCTGGGCTGACTGGTTGGCAATGTTTCGCAAAGCGGGGGTGAGACGCTGGGTGAGCGTCGTGGCAACCTCCTGCTGCACCATGGCGTTGACGGATGTGCTGACGCGGTCTGCAATCGTGGTCATGAAGTCGGCAGATCGCAGGGATCGACTGAGAGCTTGGGGAAGAGAAGTCTGGACCTCCTTTTGGACAGCCGATGAGATGCTTGGTTGAAGCTTGTGCTGGAGAACATCGGAAACGGCCTTGGTCGCCTTGTCGCCAATAGCGGGAATCACCAACTCTGTGAACTGATGATGAATCAAGGACTCCAACACCTTTTGCGTGTTCTCGTTGAGGACCTCAGAAACCATATCTAGGAGCTTGATCTGATGTTGGTTGAAGTTCTCGTCGCGGAGTCTTGCGCCCTCATCAATCTTGCCTTGGAGGTTCTTCAGCAACGACTTGAGTGTCTCAGAAACGGCAGCGGTCAGGCGCGTCTGCATTGTGTTGATGGCTGAGTCGAATGACTCGGCTGTCACGCCATTAGACACAGGCAGGTTGCTGCTGCCGGTATTGTTGTTGTTGCCGCTGGCGGCTTTGGTGTTGGTCTCTGTCTTGGTGGGCTGGGCAGCGCGTGAAGCGTTTCCGTTACCATTAGCCACGGCCTCAGCTTCCTTGGCCGCATTACCTTTCTTCTTGCGAGATTTGCGCTCAGGCTTCTCAGCAGCGCCTTCTTTAGACGACTGGACGGGAGTCTCGGCCTCCTTGGGCTCGTTCTTGGGTTTGACAGGAGTCGCAGCGGAGTCGGCGCTGCGCGGAGTAGTCTCGCTTTGGGCAGGCGTGACCAGCTGGGAAGTTTCCTTGGTTGCGGCACGGGCAGGGGCATTCTTGGCCTGTTCCTTTTCGCCATTACTGGGCTCGATCTGCTGCGGCGTCTTAAGCTTAGCAACAGTCACCAAACCCTCCTTGACGGCATCCACGGCATCAAGAACCTTGTTCTCCTTCGACCAACCAAGCTCGCATTGCTTGACAAGGACGCAGGCAACACCCTTGGAGTGCATGGCGTACAGCTCAAAAAGTGTGGGCTCGTCAGCATCCTGCACCATAGCTGGGTTGCAGAGGATGTCCAGGCTGCGAAGCACACCTCGGTTGGCGAACGAGTACTCTCGAACTCCGCTAATCACAGCGGTGCTATCCGGCTGCGGGATAGAAGAGTCCTGGGCAACAAGACGCTGGATGTAGTCGGCCTGTGAAACATTCTTGAGATTATACTTGGGTGCAGAGAGATGGGCGAAGTAGACCGAGTTGCGAGTCGGGTGACCGATGACGATCATACCGCTAGCTGGATGGTACATGACACTGCACACAGCATCTGACTCTTTCGTATGTGGGAGGTTGAACTCTTGTACCGGCTTGCCGAGGGCGAGGTCCCATAGCTGAAGAGTGTGGTTCTGTTTCATACCAACAATCATGTAGCGGAGGGCACCTCGTTTCTGGTAAGGGCGTTGCTTGTCGAGCAGGAGAACAGATGTTGCCCATGCCTTTTCGCCCTCGGGTGTCGTAGCCAGCGTCATGAGAGGCTCCTTGATTTCATAAGATGAGTGGGCGGGCAAGGGGAAGCGAGGGTCGGCGTCTTCCTTGCTTGCGGTGAGGTCGCGTACATCCCAGAACTTGACCCGACCGGATTTGTCAAGAGACACTACGACCGTGTCATCCTGGCTGAAGGTGAAGTCCTTGCCAGCCTTGCCTGTGTTGATCTTGAGGGAGCACTGCTTGAGGAGTGCTTCAGTGTCGACAACACGATCATGCCCAGCCTTGAACAGCTTGTTCTGCAGGATGTACGAAGGCCACACAAAGTTGATTGACTTGCCACGACCGACCGCGAAGAACTCGGGGTGAATGGTGGACGCGCGAGCCCTCGTTTTCAGAACACCACCGGGCGCATCTCCGTCATGGGACGAGATGGGAGGAAGAGCAAATCCATACTGTTCCAAGTGTGGATCCTCAATGTGGTCCTTCTCGCCGTCCTTGATCTGCACCCAGTAGACAGTGCCACTGATGCCGGTACCAATGATGGCCTCCTGCTGAACGCTCTCGTGATCCGAGGGGGTCACGGACATGGCGACATTGAAAATTCTATCCTTGGTATCGGTAAAGACCTTTGCATCTTTGCCATCGTCCTGACGAATAACGCGCAAACCGCCCTGCTTGGACATTCCATACGTCATGTAAGTCTGCGAGGCGGTGTACAGGTTGCGATCAATCTGGTCAAAGTCTTTCTTGAGGCGAGCAATGTCCATGATGGACTCATCTCGGAACTCAGGTCGGACTTCATTGCTCTCTTCCTGCAGCGAGATGGAAATCCAAGGCTTCATGGGGAAGTTGTACACCCGCACAGGCGGGGCTTCTTTTTCTTCAATGACGACGATTTCCTCCTGGTCGGCGCTCTCCCAGCTGTCTGCCACCTCCTGTGTCAGGTCACCAGCAGCGTTGCCGGAGTCGGAAGTATCATTGGCTGCTGCGGCCTCGGGCGATTCGTGACTAGAGGTGATGTCGTGCCCGTCACGGATATTCTGAACGATTTGTCGCTCGATCGTCTGAATCACGGTAGCTGTAGCCTCCTCGCTGGGCCATTCCTGATCGGGTGAGGGCTGCTTTTGGACGGGATCGGCGATTGCAAGTTTATGCTCAGCTCTGTCGAGAGCTTCCTGAGCATCCTTATCGGCCTGTCCCGCAAGATCGTGGACTGCTTCAGCGACCGTCTCCTTGCTTGTCTTTTCTACAGACACGAAACTGTCAAATTCCGTGGGCGGTGTCTGTTTGGTCGACTGTCGAGTGGATTGATGCGAGTTCAGGGATGAGGTACGATTAGCAGTGTGGCGATTCTGTTCAGGAGGGCTAGCGAGAGGGCTGCGCTCGCTTGCCACAGGGTGAGGCTGCTCATGGTGCTGGGATCCAGCAGGCGAAGGCTGGTCCTTCTTGAGAATCTGGAAGGGGGCAGCAGGGCCATGGGCACCAGGTTGAGAAGTACTTGACTTTGGAGATGATTGAGCGAGGCTACCCATCAGCTGCTGGTACAAAGCGGACACATCCGCAGGTTGTTCCTGATTTTGTCCCTGGGCAGGAGCATGAGGGTAATGATGACCCGCATTGGCTTGGTTCTGTGAATCGACATAGGGCTCGGAGGCTCCATGCTGCGGATAGTGCTGAGGCTGCTGCTGCTGGTACACATTGGATCGCTGGTATTGGTTGAAGAAGCGGTGGGAGTCGGTGGTGATCTCGGGAGACTGCGAGGCAGCGCCATTGGCTCGCGACTTTTCAGTCAGCGAGGGCTGATCAGTCTGACTA
Source organism: Periglandula ipomoeae IasaF13 (assembly GCA_000222875.2). Taxonomy (NCBI): domain Eukaryota; kingdom Fungi; phylum Ascomycota; class Sordariomycetes; order Hypocreales; family Clavicipitaceae; genus Periglandula; species Periglandula ipomoeae. The sequence goes on from AFRD01000091.1 coordinate 68,392, forward strand.
GGCTTAGGACGGTTGAGCAGATTCAGCAGATAGGAAGTCGTATCGGCAGAGGGTGAGCCCTTGCCGAAGGGGTTCGTGTCAGCGGGCTGAGCCTGTTGAGGAGCCGGCTGTCTAGCCTCTTCAGTGTCATGGGCAGCACCTCTCATCAACGCAGCCAAGAGACCAGTGGGATCAGCGCCAGCTGGAACTGGCTGGTGTATGCGAGTCGGCGGCGACGAGTACTGATTCTGTGAGTAACTCGATTGTCGAGACTGATGCTGCTGATGGTCGGGCTGCGATGGCTGTTGCGGCTGCTGGTGCTGGTGCTGTTGGGAGCTTGAGCTGCCCGACCCACCACTAAACTTGAGCAGATTCAGCAAATTGGCTGTTCGCTCTGCATTGGAAGCCATCCCGCTGTTATTGACGGGCGGCGTCGGAGCAGCAGGAGGCAAATCCATCAGTGCGTTAGGTGATTATGTACACGGTCGAGGAGGCGGGAAAGGGTCGAGGCGAGGCAAGAAGAAAATCTCGGTGACACAACAGTCACGAAGCAGTGCGATTGAACCGCCTTCCTGCAAGCTCCCGCGTCGGCTCGGATCGAAGGATCAACAAAAGATAACGAGGCAATAAAAGGATGCAAAACAAAACTGGAGTATCTAGCCGTTGCACGGCCGTAACGTGTGCGATTCGCTTCTGTGAAGGGGGAAGGTAAGGTTGGAAAGTGAAGAAGGAGGATGGAAGGGAAAAAAAAGATCCGCCTCCACACACGCACCAAATGTCAAAAGGCGGAAGAGGCTGAATGCTAAGCGCAAGAAACCGCCGGTGGCCTGTGATGGGACGACTGGGTACGAAAAAAAAAAGGTAAAACCCAAAGGCACCTTATTAAGCAGGGAACGATGGAGCGTGGAGGAGCGTGGAGGCCCAACACCGCCTGCGCCTGTGCCCAGCCACCTCACTGTGCTCAAGCGTGCTCCAGCGCCGGTGCACGACCAGGCAGAGAATCAAAGGAAGGGCTGGTTGATGGGACGGACGGACGTGTCAAGTCAACCCATGCCATTCGATGCCTTGTATCAGCCGTGCAGCAGCCAATGGCAAATAGCGGTGGCTCAAGAAATGCAAGCGGTGACCAGCCTTGAATTTTCTTGTCTGTTGCTTTTGCAGCGTTATGTTCAATGTCGCTTGAGGATGCGCGCAGCTTGTTCCTGCGTCTAGCGTTCAGCAGACGAGAGTGCGTGCATTGGATATGACGACTTGCATTTTGCTCCAACCTTGACGAATCTGGTTTAATTGAGAGAAATCCGCGATTGCGCCCGTTGAAGATTACAAGAGCCAACGTGCCAACACTTAATCAAGTCCTTTTTCTTAAGGATCTATTCACTCTGTATGACTACCGAAGTTGCGATGAATATGCCAGACTCGCGGTGAACAAATGCCGTCCTCAAGCCAAGCCTCTCGCACCGTGCCGTAACAGTATTGAGCGCATCCAAGTGTTCCAGAAGCCACAGCACCAGCAATAACCGCCACTAGACCAGCTTGTAGCCTTGCCGCTAGTCGCCACAAGCACAGACAAGCACATGCACCAGACCACAGGCCCAACGCATGAGGTAATCACCGAAACCACCAAATCCATCCTAAAATAAACCACCACGACATCCGAAACCTCATCCCCTCGACATCGCCGCATCGCCACGCCAGCGCAACCCGCATCGCACGCCAAACACCACACAGCCGACATCGCCTCATCTGAATCCAATTCATCTTCCGAAAAGCACTCAAGTGCACCCCTATCACACCACATTCCTCGTCGCATGACCTAACTCAACTCACAATGTTCTGCCTACGAAAGTACACACTCCCATCCCCATCACCACTTCCAAACAAAAAATCATCGCTAACAAAAAAGCAGTTGGCTCCCCCTCCTCTTCATCCCAACCAACGCCTCCCCCGCCTTCATCTTCCTCTTCTTCATCTGCACCTACTTCCTCAACCGCCCCTGCGTCTACTGCTCGATCCTCCTGCTCATCCTCTTCCTCACATCATGTAACTGGTCCGACCGATGCTTCTTCGACTTCCGCAGCAACTGGTTCCTGCCGCGCCTGAGCACGACGACTACAACAATGACCGAGTACGACGCCTCACGAGAGTTCAACGCCACGGTGATGGACATGGCCAACTCGACGGCCAGGGCGCTGGCGAGCGCGGCTGCGGACGAGATTTCTGCCAAGAGGGCGGAGTGGACGGGGCTGGGAGTCGAGTGGCTGAGGACGTTGTTGGGGAAGAGGGAGTGGAGGATTGATTGTATGGATATTTATATTCAGTTGTAGGCTGTGGCAGGTTGGTGCGATAGCGTGGACTTTTTAAATTATTACGCATTTTTGCATTCGTGATGCTGGTCGTCTTTTCCTTTTCCCTTTGGAGAGGATGATGTATTGTTTGAAAGCTTCTAGCATGTATACATACGATTTCCGGTTACATAGTGGGCTGTCCTTGGGTAGATGACCCTCGTCACGGCGTTCCTGGGTTTCAGTCACAATGTGTCACGGCTCTTCTGTTCCAGCCAGTGTTACCTGAAAGAAGTCACGCGGTAATTTCAACGCAAGATAGCTTATATTGAAGAAAACAAGTCAAACAGTTGTAAACAAAGACGGGCACTGAGAGATATCAGAAGGACAAAAACGGGTATAATCATGTCCAATTACATATATGCTGTCTTCATTCTAACTACATACATCCTTCCAATTTCCATCCTAATTCCATCCAAGCATTCATAATCCAATCAATCTCATGTCAGACGCTTGCTCGCATAGGTCGCAATCATGCTATGTCGTTGTCATATCAAACACAAGAAAAGTCTCCTCATCAATCTCACCCCCATCACCGATCCTCACAGCCGTCACAGCATCCAAAGTATTGCCATCACAGCTCTTCGACCAGCTCAGGAGCGACGTCCTTTGTTTTTGTATCGGGGCCACTCGCTGCATCAACATTCGGAACAACCTGGTCTATAACTGCCCCTTTAGTAGGAATTGGTTCAGCAGTGACTGTCTCGACCATTGTCTCTGTGACGGTAATGTAGGCTTTCTCGGTGATTGTGCTCAATAGCTCCACGGTGCTGGTAGGAATGTTCCTCAAGGACACCTCAGCTGCCTCTAACGCTTTTGAACACGCAATATACGCTTCATTTGATGCTTGCATGCTTGGCTGGTATGAGGCCTGTGTAACTGCCGAAGTCGCATCAACAAGGCTTTCCATCGTCGCTTGAGAGGTGGGCTCCATCTGAACCTCCACTGATGCCTTGACTATTGGCTCTGGAATAACCATGTTCTCTGGCGGCGAGAGATCCGGTGAGGAGCCGCTTCGAACTGCCAACATCAGGACCAGAAGACTGAGCAGTCCGATCATGATATTTTTCTGGTCTTGCATGATTACCTTGACTGCTTCAAGGAACAGCTCAGGCAAAGATGCACTCTCACTGACACTTCGTCGTTCTTCACGTCGTTCTTCACGCCTCGCGTAAGCTTCCGCCGATGGTGAAGGCGGCGTTTCGTGTTGCGTACCAAAGTCGGAATGTCGAGGCGGAGGTACAGCCGGGCTCTCTTCTTGAGTTGGCGGGCTGTGTCCGTAGATCTCTCTGAGGCGTTCCTCCTCCCGGGCCTGACGATCATCCTCGAAGGCTAGGCTGGATTCAGCAGGCATCTCAGGCTGGGGCGACGCATCCATTTGCTCTGCCGCAAAAGCTTGCTCCGCTTCCTCCCTAAGTTGTAATTCTTCATCAACCGCGGCAGCGGCGGCATCGGCGGCAGCTTCGGCGGCGGTAGCCTCAGCAGCAGCCTCTTCCTCCATCTCCAAAGCTCGTTCTTGCTCGGCAGCCAGATGAGCCAACTCTTCCTGGAGCTTTGCGTCAATGATGGGCTCCAACTCCACATCAACACGCTCCATTTCCTTCCAGCAGGCCTCCCAGGCGCCAGCACGCATCAAACCGTTGCTGGCATATACTTTGACACGATACACCCTGCCAGCACCAAGTGAGTCGTACCTGATGTCCGAGTGGCAAGTTCTGCACCAGTGCGTCTGCTCAGCCAGACTTTGGCGTGGAGACCGGATCTCATCACCATACTCATCATCCTCGCTTTCAACATCATCGGCGAGAGTCATCTCGTTGGATGGGCCGAGGTAATGACCACACTCCAGAATCCTTGCTCGTCGCCACAATGGCAGCTCCAGGGTCTCAAGTAGTCGCTCTTCTAAAACCTCGTAGTCATTCTGCGGATGGGGGAGAAGAATGCCACGGTCGGAAATCGTATCGCCAGTGCGATCTTGAAGCTGCCTCCAAGACTCCCAGAGTGTCTTGCCCTCGGAGCTTAGTTCACTAGGGTGTGCTTGGTCGAGAACATGACCCCATGCCAAGCGAGAGGGCATCACAGTAACATGCAGCAGTACCAAGGGCGGTGTGTTTCTCTTAAATTGTGGTGGCGTCTTCTTGGGTGAATACTGAGCCGACACGCTGGGTGAGCCCAGTCGCGAGACTGTTGGCCTGGGAGTGCGACGACTTGAACGCGGTGAGCCAATGACGGAAGCAGGCGGCGATGACATCTGAAGCGCCTTTACCGAAGACGGCGACCTGAAAGGAGGACAGGGCGTGCCTCGAATAGTTGGGATAAAGTCCTCGTCCTGATCAGATTGAGGAATATCCGAGACTCGCGTAGATCGAGTCTTCTTTGGCGAGAATTTCTGCTTGTCCGACTCCGACACCGAGCCCATTGAGCTTCGAGGACTGTTATCGCTGAAAACATCATCCTCATGTTCATGATGAGAACTGCTGTCGCCAACATCCTCAACATCGACGGTGTGTTGGTCTTCGTTGTCGGAGACTTGACTCAAGTTTGCTTCGGATTCGCCGCCAAATGACTGGCGTGGGCTGTCGGTGTAAGATTCTGCGGCAAAGCTTGTTTCTCCCTCCGCCTCATCCTCGTCGTCTTCTTCTTCTTCGGGAACAGCCGTGCTCTGAAGAGAATCACGAGGACGACTAGAGACGTGATTTACAATGTCTCGGGCTGCAGCATGAATCAAAGCCTCGGTACGAAGTGAAGGCCAGCGTTTGATATCATCACCAGCATTCGTAGCGCCAGACTTTCTGCGTGATTCTTTGTCCTCAGTTTGATCATCAAGCTCCTCGTCGACATGCAGTTCGTTATGCAGAGCATTGTCATCCTCAATTTCGTCGGGGATCTCCTCGACAGTTGGCTGAAGGTCTTCAGTGTTCACCGCCGAACTGGCTGCCTCAACATCAACGTTGTCACCGTCGTTAAGGTGAACCTCTTCCGCTCCTACAGCATCCTCACGATCCATCGTGGGAAGAGTATCATTCGTTGGTTCGCTCGCGCAGGAAGGGTCAACGTGAATCTCGAAATCGAGGTCTTGATGACGATTTCGTCTCGGCATCAAGAAAGCGGAGACTTCAAGAAAGGGAAGCTGTGAGCGGGTATCGGAAAGCTTAAAAGACGGAAGGACAAGCCACACAGTCCTTTCAAAACAGATAGATATACACAAAACCCCTTTTCTCTGAAAAGGGGGTCTGAATGGCTAGCTGTTATCCAGTAGAAGCTGAGTCTGGTGGTTTTGCCTTTGCCGCTTCTGCATGCAGGAGGTGTGTGGCCCATGGTGGTTGGTTGGGCTCCAGTGGTTGCTGGGCATTGTTTACACCCGTTGCTAGGTCGACCGAGCTGGTTGTTGGGGGCGATGCGTCCTCACTCGCCATCCTCTGCCGATCATGCCATGACGTCGGCAGATGCAATCATTGCTCGAGTTCGATTAAAAAGAGCCTTGACGACCTTTCTGATATGAGTTGGAACGTCTGCGCATGTTTGTATGGGGATTCGGGCACATTGTCGCGGGGTTGGAATGCGGGATCTCCCGCCAGGCGTTCATGCTTGCTTCCGCCAGTTTGGCACCACTGGAATGTTTGTCTCCGGCCATTGAATCGCTAGCGGTCGAAATCTTCTCTGCGGCGCGCAATCAAGCGACATGAGGGTTTTTGGCGACTATTGATCCGCATTGCTTTGAGCGAGAAAAGTCGCGATGCTCCAAAAGTCTGATGGTGTCGGCCATGTAACTGCGATCCTAAAGATCTGCACTGGTACAGTGACGGGTCATAAATACTTGGCCACACCAACGTACCGCATCAGAGTAGTAAGCCTAATGATCTATGTTTTGCTATACAAAAGTATGCTATTTTATACTTTAACATTTGAGAATATACTACCGTATATAATCATGTGTTTTTTCTTTTTATTGCATTCTTTTGTATTTTTATATCAACAATGTCTGAAGATGCTACCTGTATCTGGCTAAGCAATTTTGACCATCAGTTGTATTACCTCTTCAATGCAAGAAGGGACTGAAGCACTACCATCCGAGTCGTCAAATTCCGTAGCTGTCTCATTCAATGGCGCGTTGCGACTCGAAGTTTCACGAACATGTGATGAAAGCTGTGGCGGAATCCTGTCATGTTATCACATGCTATACCACATCAATATAGGACTCCGTCTTCAAGGCAAAATTACTACGTTCAGACCCAAGAGACACAGGTATTGCATTAGTCGTCCCTGCTTTACCATAAAAGCCTTTATCAACTCCAAATAATCAAGCAAATAAGCCTCTGAAGATTGAAGTCCGACGGCAGCCTTGATGATAATGCTCAGTGATGATCTCTAGTCCAGGGTAGGTAGCAATTCAAGACTCAATCGCGCCAAACTCTGTATCATCAACAAGCGCTCGAGTAGCATGAATTGAGCACCGGTAGCACGGGCCCAGCCACAAGCTTTGCTTCACTACTAAGCCCTTTAACAACATTGAAATCGCCCTTGAATCATTGAGGGACTCCTGAATCGTAAGAGGAGTGCATTTCCATGTACAGTCAATTGACCGGCCATGCATCCATCTATGTCGTGACACTGTCGAGCGAAAGCCAAGAAATATGCGGTAGCAAGGCTATGGCCCCGTTTTAAACGATCATCCGACATGTGCTCAAATACCATGGCGAATACTTCATGATACATTGGTGCAAATCACGCATCGACCCTTCATGGAAGCAAGACACCTGCAGGTGGGCCGAACAGTGAGACATTCAGCCAGGGATCGGCAATAGTGCATCGTGGCACACCCGGATCTTCGCACAAGGCATGATGAACATGTGGGGGTCAATTGTTACAGCCCAGGACCTGTTGTCCTGTCTTATTTTATTTCGTGTAATACAGTGTAACAACTGGACAGAGAATCTGGCATCTACGTCGTGTCAGATCTCGCTTGTCTATCCTCATATCCTGCTCATAAATCCATTAACGAACCAGTATCTCGTATCACCCCGTGGTCCCGCGCGAGACACCCCGGTTCAACATCGAGTCACTTGGTCTTTTATATACAATAATTGAAACCATATCTCGTCTATCACTCCCGTGAAACGTTGAAAGACATTTACAGGTCCTCGCAGAAGTCGGTGGTGACGGTGACGGTCTGAGTCTTGGTGGGAACAGGAGCAGTGGTGAGAACGGGGGTGATGCCCCAGCAAGCACAGGCGGAGGAGTACTTGCCGGCCTCCTTGCAAGAAGAAGCGTAAGCAGGGACGGCAGTGGGAGCATCAGTAGCAGCACGGTACTCGAGAGCACGCTTGGTCTTGGGGGCAGTCTCATCGGGGTCAACAGTGACGGTGACGGTGACGGTGCTAAGGAAATATGTTAGCTCATCTGCTCAAGATTTTGGACCAGTTTCTCTCTTCTAAGTATGAGAGTCAATCATCCCGGAAGGGCCGGCTGGGCACTGTGGGAATGATCACGTACGTGGCATCAGGGACGATGGTGGTCTTCATGAAGTTGGAGCAGTCGGCCTTGCGGGAAGACAGAGGAGTGAGGCCATCGCGAGTACCGATGACCTGACGAGCGCAGTTGTCACCACCGCAGCGGCCATCACGGGCATCAATGGCGCCAGCAACGGCGGCGGCGACGAAAGAGAGAACAACGGCGGCCTTCATTTTGAATGTATGATGAGACGATGAGTGTCCTGTGAGGATATGATCGGCGACTTGATGTTGGTTTGCGAAGAGTAAGTCTTACGGGAAGTCGGTGACAAGGCAAGAAGAGCAGGAATGGGGGAGAAGGTCACAGTCCTCAACCTATATATGACAATCAATACCATCGTCCATCCTGTACTCCGACTCTAGCATACTGGGGCCTTCCAAAAAAGCTAAGATGGGGGGACTCCATTTGATCCATGCTCTGTCTCTTGGCGGATGCAGCCGAACCGGCAGCAAGCTGGATACAACCTCATCCTTCCAGCCTTTTAGCTGCAATACTGAAAGTGTAGTAACATCAAGGCCAGCGAGGACAAGGTTGGGGACCCATGTCAACTGCACAGCTTGACGACGCTCGTGGTACCTGACCTGGCTCAGAAGCGACCCGTTGGATATGGGCGAAGAACGAAAGGAAGGACAAAAGTACGACGGACCGGGGGGACGGGTTCTGGCCCAGCGTCCAAACGCGCCTATCGGATGCATCACCTCCCGCATGAGGCAGGTCAACGTGCGCTGGACCTGAGGACAGCAATGGACCTGGACCGTGTGGTTCGCAAAAAGTCATTCCTTTCCCATTCCGCCATGCTTTAGCTGCACAGGCGGTTTGGCGCCGGCCCAATTGCGCGGGGACCAGGCTGGGTCGGCTAGTCCTAAGCGGTCGACTCACGCTTCGTTCCACAGAAAGTTGGTGAGGAAGAGGGGAAAGCCCGTCGAAAGGCCCTGGTACCCTGGAAGTCGGCGGGCTTATTCGCATTTTCCAAAGAGGGGCGCCGAATGTCGAGTGGCGGCTTCCCCGGTCAATTGTTTAATGTACAGATGGTGGCACTCTTGCTTCGCGCTGTGCGTTCGTCGGCGGAGGCTCGAAGCTAGGATACGTATGCTCGATTGCTTACTTCCCGTTTGCTCGCTGCGCTCTCGGCCGCCTGCAGATTCAATTCGACCAGTCACCTAGTCTAGAAGGGTAGCTGTGGAGGGACGAGCAGGATGCGGAGAGGCTGGACTGTGTGTCATTGTCAAAGCGAAGATTCAATTGAAACGGGCTACGAAGAGGAGAGTTTGCACCACCTACTAAGAATGAGCACACGGACCTGTCGCTGCAAAGAAAAATAGGCTCGATGAGGCATGGCGGATCACAAGAATCCGGGGCACCGAGCTGATGTGTACTCGTGTGGTGCACGACGAGATGCAGAATCGAATCTGAGGCTTTTGCGCTGGACCGTGACACAGGCATCAGAGAAGTCGGCGACTTGATTGAGACAGACAAACATGGATATCTCGGGACAAAAGAGGTGAGGGCAGGGGCCAGCCGCGCCTGCCTCGAGCACATTGTAATATGTATTATTACATTATGGCACAGTACTTACACAAATACATACCCCCAGTCTCCCAAATCGGCAGGCACGAACCAGAGAACAGCGTCGGGGCTCGAGTGCTTCACATGGACTGGCAGCTGCGAAATACGGTCCAACCAATAGCGCCGTTATGGAATCTTGGCTGGACATCTGCATCTCGAGGGCTCCTTCGCATCACTTGATTGAGTTTGCTGCTGCTGCTATTGACTTCAAGCTATTGTCTCTGTCCAGGAAAGTCGAGTACGATGCCTCTGTCGCTTGCTCAGCTCTGCAATGGCCTTGGCCTCTGTTTTCGGTCATTTCGTCACCTCGTCAAGCCATCGGTGCCCTCGGGCAATCATGCAGCCATCTGTGGCACCAATCGGTTGTTCTGAGTTGCGCCGGATTGTTCAGCCTCTAGCAGATGGCCATCGATGCGAACAGGGATATCCAGGCCGATGCCTCTTACCCTCCGCCTAATGGCCTTGGCGAAGGATCATATGGTATTGAACATTGGTGCAATCGGTCTCACAGAACAATGTGATGTCTCGCGAGGCCAGACGCTTGTCGAGACATGTGTTCGATTAGCTCGCTTATATCCCGCATGTGAAGCTAGGATTTGTGCAAACACATGGTGGCGGATAAATCGATTTGGTGTCGACCGTATACAAGCCCGCGTTCAGCACCAAATCGGTGGCTCGTCGTCGCCTGTTCAGTAGAGCGAGTAAGAGGCAGCGCGCGGAGAGGTTACATTCGATAGCCATGTCCTTGGTAGCACTTCGCAACTCACCAGCCGGATCGACAGTCGCGTCTGCAGGCCATCTGTACTATCCCATTCGACACGTTTCCCCACTGCTCGCCGAATCGAGAGCGCTGCACGAGAGGGCAAGCGGTTGCAAAACAAAACGAGACATATGATTGCGAGTAGCATTGAGGCCAATATCACGAACACCAACCGAGTCCATTTCTCATTGGATGCCATTCACAGATTGATGATGTGCCGCCCAAGTACAACCTGTGCAATACTGACTTGACTTCTACGCCGGTTGAAAGAGCCCGGGAAGTGCTTCAACGGGCGTGGCTTGGTTGAGAGCGCCACCAGGAACAAAGATGTCAGATACACAGCCTACGTACTTTACGAGTCAATGGGCTTCGCTTTCTCCACCATGATATGACGCTCGCTGAGGCGCCGCCGCCCTCTCCCAAATTGGCAGGCTCGCAAGATGGGCCATGCTTACGGTTGAGTGTGTGGATACCGAAGCGACCGACCCGACTAGGGCCATCGGCGCCCACTCCTCAGTCATCCACCCATGATGCGTGGGAAAGGCAAGCATGAGAGCACGAGGCAGCCAGAAGGAGGGCACGTGGAGAACACCCTGAGATGCTCTGAGAGATGGGTCCCTAGAAGAACAGCTCGGTCAGCCTGAATGATCTAGTGGTTACTTACTAAAGCGGGCCTTACAATATCTTGAAAGGGAAGTGTTTTAGTCTTCCTCCAGCAGGTGAAGAAAGGTCCCCTCAATTAATATTCCCGAGATCTGCGGGTACAAATATGTCAACCAGCATCCCAAGTGGGCTCACAGCCTGTACAATTTCGATGGATGTCAGGTCTGAAGAAAATGAGGTCCAGCGTCTCGCAAAATGTCGACGACTGATTGAAAAGATTGCCCAAAACAGAATTTTGCATCGCAACGGGGTACCCAGGATAGAGGATCCAGACTTGGGAGGACTTTGCATGTCCAGTCCAAGTTGCTGCTATTAGTGGGCAAAAGTATTTATCTCAACTTATATAGTGATATCTATTAGTATATAAAATATATAAAAATACTTATTATTCCACTCTTTGCTTTCTTAATACTATTATTTCTCTCGATCTTCAAACCTAACTTTTCTAATAACTTAATCAAGGACGCATTTACAGCGAAACAGATGCAAAGCAGACAAACGAGGGTTTCAGGAGAAAGACCGACAAAACTAAAATAAGCGGCGCCAGATGCATGCAGTCCCCAATACCAGAATCCAGTTGCAAGCTTCTTTGCATCTTGTAATTTGGTGATGCGATACAGTATACCTTGCAATGATCATGCTAGGACGAAAATATCAGGCTCAAGGCTAAAGCTGCATGACCGCTCTTGGTACAGGGTAGTATAGACGGCATCAGAAGTTTAAATAATCTCTTAAGGCGCAAAACTAAGGTTGAGAATACATGGAGCCATTTAGTTGAGTGAATGATGTTTGTGATTTTCTCCTTCGCGCAGTGACGACAGAGACGAGCGAAGTGACGCGAATTGGGCTTTGATGGATGGCACGGCATGAATATCGTGGGCCTGGGGCGGCTGTGTGTCACTTGTAGCCTCTCAGAATGCCAACGCAGCGACGCACTTGCATTAGAGCAGAAAACCCTTTAGCTAGGCTGCAAGCCAGTTTGGTAGGCATAAACTACATCCTAATCGACGTGCTAGATGATGATCCGTGCACCAACCAAGCACGCGATTTACAACTTAAGCAAAGGATCCTAGGACAAGAAAAAATCCTAGCTCACATAGCTGCGGCATTTACTTAGAGAAAAGGAGGGCAAAAAGAATAAGACAAGTTGGCTGGATATGGCTGTAAAAGAGACTCAGTGCGGCTAGTGCGGAAAATGAAGAATGAATTGCTTTCCGAGAAATAAAAGAATGGTAAAGGCACCACTGAACTGCATTGTGATGCATCATCCGTCGCGTTGTTGATCACCGTGGCTGATCCTAGTCGCGGCAATTGGCCCTATCATCTCAAATATAGCGAATTGGGTGATACATGGCTTGAAGCTTACCAGTCCACCACGAGCCTAAATAGCATCCTCAGCCCCTATAATAAGCACAAAGCGCTCGCAGCTTTTTGCAATCTTGCCGTCAGCAAACATTGATTCACCCACGCTGGGTCGCGAGGCTGCCCATCATGGCCCCAGACGACAGAATCTATCCCACGCATTTTCTCGACAACACCCGTGGCTTCAAGCCGATGGTCCTGGTGTGGACTATGCGCTTCAACGATGTCCTGGATGGCGACAGACTCAATGATGGACTTTGCGGGCTTTTTCAAATCGGAGACTGGGCTAAATTTGGCTGACGCGTTCGGTCAAAGAAAGGGAGTAACCTCGAGATTCATGTACCGCGTGAATTCACTCCGGATCGACCAGCAGTAGCATACACCAAGGAAACGATGGGCATGAGCATCAATGAGCACCCGCTGGCAAAACAAATGCCGTCACCGACCAGTCAGGCTTCAGTACAACCCTCCGCGGCGGCATTTCGTTCCCTGGCTGCTCGAAGCGACTTATCCGAGGACGTGTATGACTTTATCGATAAGGATGTTCCCATGTTCTCGTTACACGTGGTTTCTTTCGACGATGCTACTCTCGTGTCCCTCTCGTGGCCCCATTTGGTCATGGATGGTATGGGCTTGCATGCTCTCGTTCGTGCATGGACGCTGGTTGTCTGTGGGAAGGCGGACGAAGTACCAACACTACTAGGTGCCAGGGAAGATGTGCTGCACAAGGCCGCTGACCCGAAACGTAACCTTGATAAGGACGAATGGAGCTTGAAGGATTCGCATCTTTCGGGAATTTGGTTCTTTCTATTCGTGGTGCATTTCTTCTGGGTCTTTCTCACGAAGCGTAGCATCGAGCCGCGAACGATTTTCTTGCCCAAGAGTCAAGTAGCCAGGATGCGCCGCCAGGTGACCGAGGATATAGAGAAGCATCACAAAGGGGACGACCCGGCCCCATGGGTTAGTGATGGAGATATCCTCTTAGCATGGTACATCAAATTGGTTGCTGCCGCCCAAACATCTCCCGGACCGATCACGGCAGTAAACACGCTGGATCTCCGAGCACGTCTACCCGAGCTGGCGAACTCGGACGGCGTGTATGTCCAGAACATGACGACAGGAGTCATGGTGCCTCTGACCAAAGACGAGGCCAGAGACAGTCTGGGTCTCGTGGCCCTTAAATGCAGAGAAGTGGTACAGCAACAAACGACACCAGAACAAGTCCTCAAGCTTCTTCGCGAAATGCGCAAGGACGTCGAGTCGGGTGGGGAACCCATGACCGTCTTCGGAGCCTGGAACGCAGAGTTACTTGTTCTCACGAACTGGTCGAAGGCCGATTTTGCGCGTGTAGCAGACTTCTCAGTTGCCGTCATTAAACCCGGGCAACCGATGGGCGGCACGAGAATCAACCCGCCGGGGACGATGGTGCACCATCAGACTTTTCTGGTGAAGCATAAAGCGGAGATCAAGAACGTGATGGCACTAGTCGGCAGGGACTGGGGGGATAACTACTGGATGACGGGGTACTTTTCGCCCAAATCATGGGCGGTGATAGAGAAGGAGGTGCAGCGACTGACATAGCATTGACAGATTTTGACTTTACATAGACGAACGGACCACATCCAATACAGACACAGAGAGTAACTTGCCGAGACTTGCCACAGAGATGAATGGAACTCAAAGTTTGCTGTCTTTCTCCTGTTTGCGACTTGTTTTTGGCTCCACAACCAACTCATCCCACCACGGATACGTCCTGGGAGCGTTCTCCTCAATCTTATCTGTGAAATTCGCGCCTCTTTTCCCGAAGAACGCCTTCTTGAATTCCAGATGGTCGCTTTATGAATGAGTCAGTAATCGCCACAATGCTTAAGTACTACATCGAGATAGGGGAACAAATGGAAGAAGGATCAACATACTTTCCGCCAAACATGTCAAAGAGCAAGGGGCTGTCAACGAGATAAGCTCGCGCGGCCGAACCGGGATTTCTCCATATAAGCTGTCGGTTCAAAAATACAGCCATGAGGCTGACATTGGAAACGATATCCTCGGCTACTTCGATGGCGCGAGGCAAGACGTCCTTTGGTTCTGGGACGATCTCTGCAAATATGCCGTTGAGAACGGGCGATTCGGCAGGGTATCGTTTCCCAGTGGCCAAAAGATAGGTAGCGTTGCTGCAACCCACCATTCGCGGCAGGAAGAAGGAGCTGCATGATTCCATGGTTAAACCGATTCGGGCGAAGGGGAATCCAAACTATGCGTTGCGTGGTGCAATACTGAAGTATACCAATGTCAGCCATGAAAATTGCAATTGCACATCAATTTGAAAGGGGTCGCGGGGATAGGTGAAGGTACCGAATTGTCGATGCAAGCGTAGATGTCATCCCGATGCCCACTGCCAAACCATTGTACGCTACGATGATCGGCTTGGTGCAGTTGAACATAGACAGGGCCAGAGTATCGCCGGGATCGCGAATCTCACGCAGCGGAACAGTATCCTTCAGTGTGCTAGAATCCATGGTGAGGTCGATACCAGCGGAGAAGGCTTTGCCCGCGCCAGTCAGAATGACGGCCTTGACGCGATCATCTGCAGTCACGGTTCTAAAGAGCGCGATGAGGGTGTCAATCATGCGATCGGTGATGGCATTCAATTTATCAGGTCGATTGAGCGTGGCAATGAGGATGGGCGTCACGCCTTCGCTGGAAGGAGGGTGGTTGGAGACTCGCACATGGCTGTCAGCGGAGGTGACGTAGCTTGCGGGAATTGGATAACTTGAAGACATTGTCACGTATTTGATATAGATGAGAATGTTTTGACGAAACTTCTCGGAGATCACGATATTGGCAGCATAGATATATATATCACAGACCGGTTGTGATCAGCGCCACGATCCCCAGGTTGTCGCAGCTGAGACCGAGGTCATTGTATGTTTACATCATCAATTGAGATGCATGCAGCTGTCGCCATAACATGTCCGTTATGGCATATTTTCTGGTGGTTGGACTTTCCGCAACCGGGAGTGACTTATATGGGTTGATCGGGCTGATGCATAATCGTGCCGACCTGCTCGCCGAGGCTCTTCAGGTGGGTCAACCCGGATCAACATGCTGTGATGCCGCCACAAGACCATTACGCCCTACGGATCACAAGTTAACAGGTTCCGAAAGAGGAGGAAGACGCGCTTTTTATCTTGTTGAGCTCAGCAGAGTGTGAATTCACGACGCTGCTAGAAGAACACTCTAAATCCCGCCCCTGTCGGTAATAGTACACGTAATGTTCAATAGGGCATAACACAAGTTCACGAACATCGCTAATAATGAAATGTTTATGAGTAATTATGAAATATCTACTGCTGCTTCCGAATCATCAGACTAGAATCGAGAGAAAAATACAACCATCTGGGGATATCCCGTCATAGATGCCAATTCGACGGCCAAAACGATGATCCTTTTGACCCTTTACCCTTGCTCGTTCCATTGCTCGTGATATTCCAATGCCCAGCCACATGATCTATAAATGACTTGTTGCCCAATATATCCTCCAGAAGAGGCACGATGTCCCCATTGGCTCCCCTTCCTAGTATCCCATTCAGAACGTCACCGATCAGGGTAGTTATCGACAACGTCGCCGCGAACTTGCGAAAGCGAAGGATGTCTTCGACGTACGTAATATGCTGCCCGTTCATCACCGTCGCGTTTCCAGTGACATTGAATTCGACAACACCGCGGCTCAGCGGTCCAGTCTGGCTGTTGATGATCTTGCCGAGATTGTTGACGATCGCAGGAATGTCGATGGTACCATTCAGATAGAAGGTGTTGTTTCCAGGCGCAAGCGAGATATCGTATAATGTGATGAGGCCAATTTTGATATCTCCGATAAGCACATTGAGCGTCACGTTGCCCACATTGATGTGTAGAACGCCCCAGTTTGGAACGTTTGCAGTGCCCACGACGTTATGTCCAAGCTTATCAGGCGGCAGGATGAGCTGAATATCGTTGATTCCAAAACCTCGTAGGCCTTGTAGCCCCGCCAGTTTGATGCCTCTATCAATGGTTGGGTTGAGGTGAATTGCCCCGAGGGAGACAGATGGCTTGCCGCGGATGGACAGGGGCATTTCCTCACTATCGACCAGCTTATTTGCCCATGACACGAGTTCCGTTCTGTCCAAAACAGAAAGAGTAGTCCAGTTGATTGCAATTTCTGTGTGTTTGTTGAGATGCAGTTCAGGAACGGAGATGTTCAAGAATGGGATATATGGCTTCGTTTGGTCGTGGTAGATTTCCAAGGGGAAGGAGTTGAGCTTGACACCGAGTGGCGTATTGGCCGATGTATCGACTGCTACCACGACATGGTTCGTCTCAGTCGTATTTGCTGTTCCACTCTTAATGGGTATTTTCTGGGACTTGATGATCGACTGGGCTATGGCCGGGATGATGACTTTGAATCTATCCAGATGAGTGTTAATGTATTTTGTGCAAGAAAGATATTCAGAGGACCTACAAGATTGGCAAAAAGATAACAATGAAAATAACCACTGCCACTAAATACCACAAGTAAAAGCGTCTGCAGTGGTTTCGAACCACCTGCATCTTGGATCGTGGGACATTCTTGTCTCTTCGTTTAGGATTATCAACGGAACCGGCGCTGACACTTTGCGTTTCATTCTCTCCGTTCTCCCCGGTCTCTCCATTCGCTTCGTGTTTCTTGGTTATCATGTTGGAGGCTATTCGTTGAAATACCAGAAGAAAGAAAACACAATATTATCAGTATGGGGACGATATATCCCCCTTGAGTTGAGTGGAGCCTGTTCTTGCGTGGTTGTGCATAGAAACGACAATCGCCGCATCTATATTACCAGGATGACATATCATTTTGCTGGCTTCTCAACAGATTTCTACTCCAACACAACCTCCTTCAGATCACTCCGAGCCACGTAATGTCGGTAGACCTTGCCGGCGGTAGATTTAACCCGGCACCGCATAGTCAATGCTCCGGCTAAACAGCCGAGAGGACTTCCGATTTAGGCAAGGCTGTCGCCGTATGAACCTTTATGCTCAACACGCCTTCGGACACAATGGGAAAGGTCGTCTGATTTAGCTTACGTTGGTATCTTGCCTAGCGGGTCGCGAGCCGATGTCTATGTGAGCGTCGGGATCATCATCGTTAGCCCGTACGTTGGACGGCAACGGAGCCGGAGCGCAGCTCGATCATTTTAGCCCGGAAGTTAAATGGCCCCATAGTGCAGTCACGCCGTTGCCGAACAGCCACAACATTACACAGAGACTGCTATTTTCATTTGCTTCGTGTTGTGAACTAATGATCAATCTTGCTAAAAGATGAGATTTCTGTCGAGGACGGAGTTGCATTGTGGAAGTGTTCTAGCGGTGTTGTGATCGGATGCAGCGGAGCCAATTGGATCAGCAGGTTCATCCTTTGAAACACGAGAAGTATTGTAATGCAGCATTAATTGCATCGCATTGATAGTTTATTGGCTCAACGCCGTCTTCTGTATGGCCGTCTGGTGTGCGTGCGAACCCTTCTGTCACACCGAACCACACGAGGGAGAATTGGACGTGGCCTTGCGCCATCGCTAGGAGTAAGTGAAAGCAACTTCGTCGTAATTGCACACTTTGGTCAAACTTCTGTTTGTATCTGGACGCTTTAAATCACGATGCGACCTTCATTATTGCTGCATTTGCGTCTTATGCCGTCATTTGGCATCGAGGCTCGATTGGGGACCAGGCAGCCTTGTATCCATCGCGCCACCAGCTCTTAGATCTCATCTCTATCCCCTCGACACCTTCAATGTGCCCCATTTCTCCGTTGGGATCATCCTTTTGGTAGTTCTTCAAGAAGCGTCCGACATACGTACCCATGAACGGCTTCTGAAAGCAAGTCGCGAGCAGCGAGCGTTCGGGGCTCAATCCCGGCCCGGGCTCTTTCGCCATGAGGAAGCGGAGGGTAAAGCCAAGGGGGAACAGGGCTGCATTGGCTCCTCAAGCACCTGTGCCTGGGGCGAAGAAGAGATGAATGCTTTGCGCGATGCGATGTGCGTAGCTGAGAGAAGATATGTTCGAGGTCGGATCGCCTAACCCCCCACAGCCGATATCGTTGTCTTGGGTCGACCAGTCCGTCGAGTTCGTATCAAAGTGCGCCTGTTCTTCGATAGCGTACTCCCACGTCGAATAAACGAACATACAGGTCATCCAGTACAGAACACCGAGATGAAGGAGCTCATAATCCTCGTCTGCCGCGGCGGCCGGAAGTGGCAGACCGACGACGGTATAATCGAATGCGCGGATCGAGTCTCCCATGTCTGTTTCCCACTGGCGCAGTCGTTGATGTGTATTGCCACAACGCCGAATCAGGGCCTCGCGCAATATTTGGGCTGTATGACTATCTGCGGCACCTCTTGACTTGTCAAGGTCCTCCAGATGTCCTGCAACATCGACCAGTACATCAATCAACTTGTCCTTTTTGCTCTTGCCATGGAGCTCCCAGGGCTTAGTCATCCAAGCATCCGTGGCTAGGAGGGACTTTCTCCTCTTCGAAATGGCCATAAGAGCCTACATCGGATACATTAGCACAACGCGATGATATAAATCGTCATGGGTGGCTCACCAGGTTCAGCCGCTCATCCGCAAAGAGCTGATGCCCGGCCCCGGATGTTAATGTCTCTGGTCCTCGTTGTTGGAATAGTGCCAATTCGCCATCTAGGTGGCCAGTCCAACCAGCGACTTGCGAGATGCGACCCATTTGCTCATACTGATTGCCATCTAGACCGAAAAGAATCTTCGAAGCCGAGCCCTCTATCAGCACAGAGAAAACACGACAAAGCATTTAGGAATGATGATAAATACCTCGTAGAACGTAGCAAGCTTGACAGCAGCTAGCATGCCATTGGACTGTGCCTTTGCGGGATCCTGGAGAGCAGCTGCCATGCCCCCTCACACTATCAGCATATGTCTGTAGTCCTTTCATCTTTAGTTGAGGATCGTTCCGATCTGCGCCCAGGATGGAGGCGCTCAGCGCGAGCACTACGTGTCTCAGAACATCATCTGATGAATAGAGATTCTCCAAGAGTACGATCCAGCTTCTTGGTGTCAGTTGCGCGGTTTCGAGGGAGACAGCCCGATGACCCTTTGGTAGGCATGTGGAGCAATAGAGCCCGAAGTACTGGGCTTCCCTCGCGGTTCTTGCAAAGGAAGTGTGCAGCGTGATACTGGGTGCAGTCTTCAACTGATCACTTTCGCACCAAGCTACGCGGTTCTTTGCTTGAATATGTTGGGTTTGCGTTTTGCGGCGTTGCATTGAGCCATACGCGCTCTCGCTGGTATCCTCCGCAGACAAGACCAGCATCCCGGCATTGGCCGCATACGGGTGTTTGCTTGTCACACTGGGCATGCTAGTTAATACTGAAGGCTGAGGAGATCAGACAAAGGCCCTGGATGGCGTGTGTAAGTGTTCTTACCCCCTTCTTGCGCCTGCGGCAAGTACTGCAGCCTTTTGATCGTCCTGGCACTCCAACCATGTGGAATAGTGGGCTGAGCCTGGTCTGTAGATCAATTAGAACCAGCCCTGTCTATTTCTTGCTTTCCAGGTTGCAATCGTTTGACCGGCGAAAGCTCTCAATCTCATGGGTCGTTAGATACTTGATCATTACTTTCGTGCAATGCACGCGTCATCCGGTAATGTGCAGCTCCCAAAACGTCAGATTTTGAATTGATGAGATTCGTCGGCGCCTGATGTCTCAAATGAATTTAGCGCGGCCGCGCCAGTGTGTGTAATAGCACCATTGCTGTCAACATTGCTAATTCCAGATGTGTCGCAATAGAAGAGAACAAATATGGTAGCCGGTAGTCTTTCTTCTCAATAGATATATTTGGTCTCTTCTTTCTCTATCTTAAGGATTGTTTCTGTTTTTTACGTGAACTCGGTTGCTGCCGATTTGGAGCATACCCAAACAACTCCTCCGACGAAAAGATACGCATGCAACCAAATACATGTGTACCGTTGTCGGATTGCACTTTCAAAATAGAAAGCACTAAGCCGTAGAGCTACTTACATCTTTCAACAGTATACAGGATTCACTGGAGACCATGGTGGCCCCATCGACCGTTCATGAGTCGAATAAGCTCATGAAAACCTCAATCAGCTCGAAAATTGTGGCCGTCTTCGTCGGTGCAACCAGTGGAATTGGCAAGACTAGTCTCCTCCATTTTGCCAAGCATGTCGAACAGCCGCGCATCTATTTCGTCGGTCGATCGCAGCAAGCTGCAGATGAGATCTCACGAACCCTCGACGAGATCAACCCGCGCGGAGAATATATCTTCATCAAGGCCGACATCAGCCTTTTGAGCCAGGTTGATCGCGTGTGTGAGCAAATCACATCTAAGGAGGCGCACGTCAATGTCCTATTCCAAAGTCAGGGCACTCTTGATGTAAGCACAGGTGAGTCTTTCCAGTCACAGAACACTTGCTATCTGCAAAAATCCATTATGTCGGCTGACCTGCGGCATCAGAGACATCGGAAAAGTTAAAGCTTGTACTTGCGCTGTCATATTATTCTCGTATGCGCTTCATTACGAACATCCTAGGCCATATCCAGCGGGCTGATTCTATAAGGCGGGTAATCTCAGTCATGGCAGGGACAAAGGAAGGACGCCTCGACCCGGATGATCTCTCGGGAAGCCGGGTTCTACCATGGCACGCCCGCGGCCATCTATGCTCAATGATGACCTTGACGATGGAGCAATTCGCCAAGCAGGCACCAGAGGTGAGCTTTATCCATAGCTACCCCGGCTTCGTGGACACGCCACTGGCAAACTCTATGAAGGGGCTGGTTGGGCTCACAATGAGGACTATCTTTTCTATTACCGGCGTGTTCAGAACAAGAGTTTATGTGCCAATTGAGGAGTGTGGCGAAAGGCATGCTTATCTAGCGACAAGTCCGAGATATCCCCCTCGGGCGCAAAGCTACGCTGCAGAAGAGGCTCCGTTCGCAACAGGAGGGGAAGGTGAAGTCAAGGTGGCGCGAGGCACAGACGGCCAGCTCGGGAGCGGTGTCTACAGTGTGGACGAGGCCTGCGAAGCTGCGACTGATGGCACGCTGCAGCTGCTTGACGATTTGCGGCGGAGAGGAATTGACATTAAGGTTTTTCAGCACCTGCAGGATGAGTTCTGCAGAGTGCTTTCCTCAAACGAGGGGTAACCTTGGCGGCCGGGGTTATGTATCTGGAGAACTGCACACATTGCATCGATGATCTAGATTCCGGACGAGAATGCCAATCAGCTGGAACATCGCGCGCATGGGCTCTTTCACGAGTATATATCGAGCAATAAATCGTGTGATTTTGTTAAAAAGAAACGGGCTCCAAACACTAGTTCAGAAACTATGGTTGGCGATAGTTGACGATAGTGTACGCGGTCAGGCGCAAACACCTGATCCTTCAATGCTGGCAGCACGATAAGGAGAATGTACTCCGCCGCAACGGGCGGGTGCTGCGGCATACACGAATCTGGTCAAAAAAACCCTAATTGTCTTACTGCTCATGCGCCTCTTGAGAAAGGACGAGAAGCCATTGGTTACCTGGAGCTCGGGTTTTCTCTCGCCATCGAGCACCTGCATGGTGGCACTGGCACCTTCAAGCCACGCGATAGTTGCTGAATCATGTTGTTCCTCAAGGAGGCCCAAGCTGTTTTTGACAGCTGCCAAGTTCTCTTTGGAGGCCGTAGGTCCCATCATATGTTATGCAGACTCTGAAAGAGCAAGCCATCCGTCGCTACAGAGAATGAAAATGGCAGAGAAGCCGGGGGGTGGCAGACAAGCAAAGTCCAATTCTCAAGTCACGTTCTCAGCGTCGGGATAACCACCACCCCTGTGTTGCACAGACGTTGATAGTTTTTGCCAGGCATTTAACCTAGACCGCTATGAAAGCTACACAGCTCGAACTAGCCCGCTGACTAGTTCGCGGAACCCTGAAGCCCCCCTCTTCAACGGCCACCACGAACAGGATTATGCGATTACCACTGGCCCCGATGGACTGCTTGTACTGCGGCTGCCAAGCTGTTTGCAAGTGGGAACAGACAATGATGAAGCTTTGCTCCACACTCCATTGTCATACCTGATTTCTATCCGCTCAATTGAGTCGGTGGGCAAGGCGGGACCAGACCAGTGGGCATAACAAGGCCCGTCCCTTTGTTGCTTTCTTGCTTTTCGCCCCAATTGAACTGATCTAGCGGAACACGAGCACCCGCAGCTGTTATTTTAAATTTGACCCCGTTCCTTGGGTCATATGCAAACACTACCCGGGTAAACAACGTGAGCATCCAAGACAATACCATCAGTAGTATAGACTAGGTGGGAAAGAAGGCCATGCTGCATTCAGTTGAGCTACCCAAAGTGGTCTGAAAATGAGTTCATCCGCGAAGCCGGCCAAGACAATCCAGATTGGGGTGTTGTCCGTTGTCCAGCCCAAAGACGCCGGCTGTTGCTAGCATGGCTT